>PVIU01005456.1:0-113338 GCA_004026605.1 Ondatra zibethicus | reverse complement strand
TCTGGCCAGGGATCTGGGGTCAGGTGTGAAGGGAGGCATGCTGTGTTCATGGAAGAGTTGAAGAGGTTTCTTCTTAGCAGCCCTCTAGACAGCTGACTGCCTGGATTGTTTGCAATGGACTTACCAGCCTATAGCATCCATAAAACTGTTTCACATTCCTGTCCAAACTCCAGAACCTAGCCGAAGGTCAGGCATACAGTGGGTATTTAATAAGTGCGGGAGAATAAACAGTAGAACCAGAATTAGGTTTAATTCCCTGATTGCTTGACTGGGGATCCCTCGCCACATGCTCTAGCCTTGCCCTGCCATCTTCTGGCCGTGTCAGGGATTGCAGCCTACCCACTAGCAGGCCTCATCCTGCCTGTGAAGTAGATGCTAACAGCCTTGGCCTGTAGCTGTGTTTGCAGGATGCATGATATTATTGCAAATATGGAGAACATCATCTTACAGACATCTAAGGCCTGGAAAATCTGAATATGATTTGCAGCTCCCTGGAGGCAGCCTCCACCTGTTCCTGTCCATTCGGGACCTGCCCTGGCTGGCAGTTTTCAGAAGGACCATCTGACGGTTTTCCCTTCTTCCAGGCTCTCCTCCATTTAAAATGAGGGAGGGCCAAGTGAAAGGAGCCCCAAGCCTGCCTTCTTCTCTTGTGAAAAGGGCGGCTGTCAGCTCCTAAGCTGAGCATGTGTCATAGCGAGATCTCGTCAGAGCTGGGGTAGGGGGACTCCACGTCCACCCTCGTCCAATCCCCCAGCCCTTCTACTCTCTAGTTGCTCTAGACCTTGGAGGACCACCTGCCTGGCCTCCCTTCTCCTCCCAGTCCCAGCTTCATTCTGTACAAGATGACCATCTGCACAGAACGACGGGGACTCGGAGGGGGTTCTCGAGTTACATAATGGTGCAAGGCACCTGGCAAGCACCGTGTGTGGCTTTCATTTGGGGTCACATGTCCACTGGAGCCTGAGTGTGGGAGGACAGGCTGCTTCACCATGCTCCTGAGCAAGGCCATGGCTCAGAGCCCGGTGTCACCTCAGAGTTGTCCTGCCAGCTAAAGAGAAGTCCCCCTTGCCACCGTGTGCCCCCTTGTGTCTGCTGCTGATTGAACCACATCACAAGTCCGTAGTAGGGTGTTGTTTTTCTGACTGACAATGGGGAAACTGAGAAACACCTGGAGAGGCAGTGGCAACAACAGGACTAGAAGGTTGCATCTGACTTTATACCAGGCCCAGACTTCTGATTCACATAGCTAAGGGCAGCCGTGTGTGTGTGTGTGTGTGTGTGTGTGTGTGTGTGTGTGTGTGTGTGTGTGTGTATGTGTTCACATGTGTGGGTACAGGTGGGGTGAACGTGTGTGTATGCATGTAAGCCTGTGGGTGACATCAGTTGTCTCTATTTAGCATATTGAAACAGGGTCTCTCGATGAACTCAGAGCTAGTTGGCTTGCCCAAGGGATCCTGTCTCTGCCTCCTATGTGTTGAGATTACAGGCAGCTGCCATCCCAACTCCAATCCTCATGGTTGTGTAGCAAGCATTTTTCTCACTAAGTCATCTCCCCAGCACCCCTCCTGATGCCTTTCAAGGCTTTAGGGGAGACTGGGGGTAAGAATAAAGAATTTGCATTTTGAAAAGCTTGTCTATAAGTGTATACTATATGTGCGTATATAATAAACTCATAGTCACAAATGTGTTTGTAGTTGAATCATATAATATAATCCTTCATGTAATATATACTATATTATATACATATATGTATGTATATATATATACAATAATTTTTTGAATCTGTGCATTCTGCATCTATAAATTCAACTAAGTGAAGTTTAAAATATCCAGAAAAAAATGTTTACGTAATGGTGAGCACCTGTACACACTATTCCTTGAACGTAGTATTCCTGTCATTATTCCCTAAACACTACAGTGTAATAACTACCTATGTAGGGGGCTCTGGGTAATCCAGTGATGGCTTCTATGAGGACAAGAGGATGTGCGCAGTCTATGCGGATATTATACATCTTCCCTAGAGGTCTTAAGCATCTCGAATTTTGCTATCTACAGGTTCCAGGAGCCCATCCCGGAAGATACCTAAGAATAACTCTGTATGTGACGTTGATACATACATAGCATCTGTTAAGTTATTGTGAGAGTTTTAGGGACCCCAATGTTCCAACAGTCTGCTTGGGCTAGCCTGAGACTGAGGAGGGGGTGCGGAGTTAGAGGTTGTTTCTTGTCCTATCCCACTCCTATATACAGTCTTATTCTTTGCAATGTTTCTCCTACTATCAAACCACCTCATTCTCCAGCAGAGGCTCACGGGAGACCTAGAGACCTGCTCTCCTTGCCTGGTCCTTATGCTCTGAAATCTAAACAGTAAAAACCACACTTGTGGCTGTGGACCGTGAACTGTGCTCAACCACTGCCCTGAGCAGAATCCTTTCACCTCAGTACCTGTGCTGGTAGGCTTATGACTCTCAGTTGAGGAATTGCCTCCATCAGATCGGACTGTGGGCATTTAATTGATGAAGGAAGACCTAGCCCACACTGGGTAGTGACACCCCTGGACAAGTGAGTCTGGACTGTATAGGAAAGCAGGCTGAGAAACTCATGGCAGAGCAAGCCGGCCAATGGTGTTCCTCAGTTCCTGCCCTAACTTCCTTAGATGCTGGACTGCGATGTGGAAGCATAAGCCAACCAACCCTCCCAACAGAACACCAACGCGCTTTCAGTCGGTGTCTTTAACACAGCAACAGAACACCAACACGTGTTCAGTCGGTGTCTTTAACACAGCAACAGAGACGCAAACTAGAGCAGCCCTGGGGAGTGTCCCCTTCCTACTGTACAGAGGGGGACTGAGACCCAGGATGCGAGCGGCCAATGGCACATCTAGCTGCCCGTTTCTTCATCAGCCCCCTCCCTGGCCCTGAATGCTGAGGGCAATGGCAAGGACACCTATAAATGACTCTTCACCTCACCCTTCTGGATCTTTGTCGCTGCCCTAGCTAAGGTTAGACCCAGGGCAAGGCCCCAGGGTGGGCCTTTGGCAGGTGCAGTAGCAGTTTTTCTGTTGCTGACGTAAACTGGAACTGCAAACGGGAAGTGGGGCTAGGAACTCTCAAAGCCCACCCCAGAGGTGTGCTTCCTCCAGTCCAGCTGCACTTCCCCGTAGCCTGTCCCACCCCAATCGGTGTCACCAACCAGGGACCAAGTCTCTAAATTCATAAGCCGATGTGGGGCATTTATCATTCAAGCCACCACAGCTAGGGACAGGGCTAAGGGCCTCTGGTGTTAGGGCCTCTTTATAGACCTCCATCCTCACGACATTTCAACAGAAGAGCAGGGATCACTTGCAAGAGACCCTCCAGATCCAGCCTATTGACCATCCGTCAGAGGCGACCCTCACCTGAGATGTCAAGTCAATCCCCCTTGCACCCATGCTCTGTAAGTGGCTCACTGGTTGGCCAAGCTGGGCTTTGGGTGGAGTCATGCTTTGGTCTGCTGTTGGATGCCTATCTGGACTGAGCAGACATTTGTTGGTGTCTCTCCAGGAAAAGCACAGGGAACAGGCCTCACAGCTTCTAAGCACAGCTGACTCAGCTGCTAGTCTCAGACTTTTGGTCACAGCCAAGCTTGTGACTTTGGGGTGTCAAGGCTTTGGGGACTCTAAAACTTTGGGGACAGTGTTTGTGTGGGGGAGAGGGTGGTATGATCAGCTCAGGTTTGGGGGTACAGTCAATATCACCATACAGCACTCTTCTTTCTATATATAGAGGGGAAACTGAGGCCCAGAGAGGTCACCCAATGGGAGCTGATCTTGTCTAAAGTTGACTCTACCCTCACTCCATTAGCAGATCAGAGGCTTATTGTGCAGAAAGAGGAAACTGAAGCTGTATCTGGACTGGAGCACCCTGCCTTCCCTTTGCTCGTCCAGTGCCCTGTGAATCTCTCTCAAGCCATCTGGAATCCTAAAAAGATATTTTGATTATTTATCTCAGGTCTGGGGTCCATTGATTAAAACCACCTCATAAAAAAACAGTAAGAAAGGGGGTAAGAGTGAAGGGTGCGGGTGGGGGAGCAGAAAGAAAAAAATACTTATCTAAGTTTTGTGGCAAATTCTGTGTTCTAAGGAATCAGTTCCTCCCAGAGCTCAAGGCCACCTGAGGCGTTGCCTGAGAGCAACAGCTAACAGGACTCCAGGGAGCCTGCGTTCCCTCTTATTCCCCCAGCCCCTAAGCTGTTGCCTCTGCAGGGCCAGGAGGTCACCTTTGTTTTAGACAGGGTGGAGGGCCCCTCCCCTGCCTCCAGGCCCTGCAGGGACTGGCGGGTGTCCCAGGCTCTATCCTCCCACTGCATCCAGACACATCAGTATGGCTCAGTCCACAGGCCTGACCCAGTTTCTGCCCCGTCTCTAGACTACCAAGCCCTGCCATCTGCCAGCAGCCTAAAGCGATGGTGATGGGTGGCAAAGTTGGCTACTCCTCCCGCTTCAGGCCACCAGGGCCTCTGCAGCTCAGAAGAGGAAGGCCAGGGGACAGACGGGAGGCGGTTGGTTCTGTGTCTCCTTCCGGAAGACCCTTAGATCTAGTCTGGGCAACACATGGTACCTAATGATGCCATGAAGATGCAATGGATTCACAGGGATGCCAACCACCACAGTGCCAGGCCGAGAGCTGTGGGAGCTGTGGCTGTGGACATGGGCTTGAGGTCCTGAAGCCTAGGTCTGATTCCTAGTTCCAGCACCTCATCGCTCCCAGCCTCAGACAAGACCTCTGACAGCCCCCCACAGCCTCAGTTTCCAAATTTTGTAAAGGAGAGTTAATGATCATTTCACACCCACTGTGGCCTTGAGGGGTCAGGGAAATAAATAATTCACTCATGTTAAGTCTTTGATGAATACCAGCTAACATGGACTGCATTGTTCTCCATTATTAACTCCTTCCAGGCCCCTGTCCGAGGGAAGAAGGCAACACTCCCAATTACTGCCTTGAGGCTCCCAACGTTGGTGACCAGTACATGCCAGGTGTGGCCTACATGTGTCCGAAGGGACCAGAAACACGAGACGGTTCCTCCTGGTGGTCTGTGCCCACGTTTTGAACGAGGATGGGATAGCGACCACTATGGCTAAGGTCAGGCTGGGGCTGGCCTGGCAGCCTGCCTAAGCCCTTCTGAATTCCCTCAAACCTTGCCTCACAGGACTCCTTGCAGGCGCCCCAAGCAGGGCTTTATCACAGCTCTCCTGTCCCTTGATGTAACCAGCCTGTTCATGTCAGCCCACATCCCTGGCTTCACAAGATGTAGCCTGAGATAAGACCCCACCTGCCTCCCCTCTGCTCATATGCTTTTTAAGTATGTTCCATCTCTTCTCCGTCCTGGAATGAGCGCTCCTCCCTCCAGCCTCCACACGGGCTTCACTTCTCCCTCCCAGCTCAGGGAGTCTCTCCCTCAGCAGCCCCATCCTTCCCAAGCCCCATCTCCCTTTGTTCCAGCCGTTCCTCCACCCAGAGACCCCTTGCTCACAGTGATGACATTCCATGTGTCCTTTCCAAGACCATTGCCTCCTCACATACGGCGTGTGCGCATGTGCATGCATGTATGCATGGTATTTTTGCATCCCTGCATCCCATAGTTTGTTTCGTCTCATCTAGGTAACATTTCTCATTCCACACCATCTCCTAACCCTCCAGAAAGGGCATGCAGAGTGCATGGCACCTGGGCTGTCACCAGCTTCACAGACCTCCTCATGCAGCAGACCCTGCGTCCGCTTGCAGGAAAACATCTATCATTATCTCAGCCTAGAAGTACTTTTAGAAGCCACCTATCTAACACAGAAATTACCAGAGACCCTGTGGACCCACTGATAAATAGCATTGCTGCTCACTCCTTTCGCATGTCCATGTTTAGAAGCACCCAACAGAGTGGCACTCTAAGCTGGAGTCCTCCGGAAGAGTAGCTATCATGCATGCAGAGTGCTGGTTCCCCGCCACCAAACCCAAAGTCTCCAGTATGTGCAGAGCTGGAGAGAAGGGGCAGAGGGAGAGGCATGGGCACAGTTTGGCTACAGGTCTCCGGGAGCCCTGAAGCTGCAGGTCCCAGCCCGCCCAGCGATTCTTTTGAAAGGCACTTTGTGACCAAGCCGAAAGCATGCATTACCTGTGAGGCTCTGTGGCAGGGACACAGGTCTAGGAAACAAAGATTTTCTTGACTGTCTGAACTCAGAACATGCTCCCTGAGTTTGCCTCCTGTGCTGGCCCTGAGCTTCCAGCCGCTGGGCCAGGCTGTTCTGAAACACTTTCCTTTGAAGCAGGGAGTTTATTTCGGGCCCACCGCATGACCGTGATGGCAAGCCAAGCTATAAGATGTTATGACTCTCAGATTTCCCTTCCAAAGATTGCACCGAGGAAGCTGTGATCCCGCCTTCCACTCCTCTGGGGGCACAGGAGACAGGCTCCCGCTTCAGAGAGCATCTCGGGCTTCGGCCCTCACGTGATGTCATCATTTGTGATCCTTGACATGGAGGCCATATATGGGTATGTTTCTAGAACTACCCAGGCGGGAGCTAAAGAGGAGGGAGATGCAGGAAGACAAGACAGAGAGGGAACACAAAGAGACACAGAATTGGGAAAGAGAATAAAAAGCCAGGGAGAGGGAAAGGTTGTGTAAGAAGAGACCAAAGGGGGAGGCAGGAAGAGGGACCGGATGAAGGAGGGCACATAAAGGTTCTACGTAAGATCCTTGAGAAAAATCAAGGCTCAGTGTTGGGCATGCAGCAGGTGGCCAAGACTAACATTTGGAAACACCAGCTACCCAGAATTGGATGCTGTGGGGTGGAGCCAAGGACACAAGGCAGAGCCCAAGCCAACAGACCAGTGAGCACACAGCAACAGGCCACCCTGGACAGGGTCAGTCACAGAAGGGACCTACTACCCCCAGGTCTGGGAAAAAGTATCTCCATTTCTGGAATAGCGAGGAGGCCTTTCCCTCTTCTCCTTTGGATTTCCTGTGTCCTTTGTCTTGTACTTAGCAATAGGAGACAGGCGACATGACGCCTGGAGACCTCCAAGGACAGATAGATGACAATCTGTAGTTGCCATGTTGTGAGAATGTCCCTGTGTGCCACAACCAGGGGCCCGGGCAGAAGAGCCGCTGAGGGAGAAGAGTGGACAGGGAAGATGACGGCTGCAGACAGTGAGTGGGGACCTTTTTAACAGAGGGCCCTTCTCCATCCCCAACAGGTTTCCCAGCAAATTACACATCTAGGCTGACCTTTCACACACAGCCTGATCCTCAAAATCATAAGACGGGCCAGGTGTGGTGGCACGTACCTTTAATCCCAGGGGCAGGTGGATCTTTATGAGTTAAAAGGTAACCTGGTCTACAGAGTGAGTTCCAGGACCGCCAGGTATACTGAGTGAGACCCTATCTAAAACAAAACAAAACAACAACAAAAATCCAAAACCATGGGATGAAATGAGAAGGTATTTTCATGTCTCTGAAGTCTGGGCCTTCTGAGATGCAGAACCGACTTCCACTATCTACTGAAAAGCCAGCTCCAAGCTTGGTAGGTTTTTCTTTGCTTTTGAGTTTTGTCTGCATATGCGATGTGTTGGGCCATCAAGACGGCTCAGCCAGTAAAGGTGCAGGCTGCAAATAAAACCAGCCTGTCTCAAAAAGACAAACTAATAAAACCAGGATTCGATTTCATTTTCTTTGCCAGGTCATGGTAGGATGTCCTTCTCAACCATGTCACAGTCCTCAACAGAGCAGAAGCCCCTTAGTCTCATGGATGTTGAAACCTTTTCATCCAGGGCTCTTGGATGCTGTGCCCAGAGCCCTGTCTGCCAGTTGAGACCCAGAGAGGTGTTGGGACTCCACTGGGTTCACTCAGCAAAGAGGGGTAGAGCAATGCGCACATTGAAAACTGTGGTCCGTGGGCTCAGATGCCAGTGTCCTACAGCAGAGACACTCCGAAGACATACGCAGGTTTGGGTGCCTGACTTAATATGGAGGACAGGCAGTACAGCCCAACAGACAGAAGAACACTGGGGCAGGGCCTGATTACTGCCTCTCTGATCTCCCAGCCCAGGGCTCGGGAGCTCAGTTGATTTTGTAGCCCTAAATGCTGGTCATGGTTCCAGTCACTCCCCGTCCAAGCTGTGGGCTTTCACATCTGAGTATTAGCTATTTCTGTGGGCATTAATGGTTCTAGGTAGCCATTTTAAACTGTATCCCTGATGAGTAATCATACTGAGTATCCAACGGCCCGGACTAGCGATTTCTAGAGCATTCCATGGTCCCCAACATCAAATAAGATCCAGAAGTAGCTCTAGCAACCATCTTTCAGAGGACCTAACAGGATGGAATGGGAGCAGATGCAGAAACTATAGACAAGTCAGCCTGTGGAAGAGCAGGAGGAAGAGCCTCTAGAAGGGGCCCCAGGATGCCCTGTGCAATATGTGGGATTTCTCCCGCGGGACCCATCCCCCCTTTTTTCTGCCAGTGACCCTTGTTCCAGGAAGGATGAAAGGAGCCACCGTGCAGGGAAGAAGAGCCAGCCAGGGGCCATGAGAACCGGGCTGTGACAGTGCCAAGGCTCAAGGATAAAGCTGGCCCCAGAGTGGAACATCGCAGCTAAATTAAGCACCCAGTAGCCTGATGTCCTGGCTCGGCTCTCGCTACCTCGATAGAAATTTATTTTGGTTTTATATAATCAAGATGAAGAGAAGCAAACAAGGGCCCAAGCCTGGCTTTAAACATGTTTAGAAGGGAGATCAAGAAAGAGCAAAGGCTCGGTCCACTGTGAGAAGGTTTGAAGGAGGAAGCACCAGGGTCCTCAGAGGCCAAGGGGAACACCAGAGAGGGAGCCCACTTTCCCTGCTGATGGACTGCCAAAGTAACACTATGGTGCCTCCCCCACCCCCACCCCAGCCAGCTGCTCAGGAATATACTAAACTAGCCTTACAAAGACATGACCACCCTGCTGGGGAAAAAGCCCACTGCACTTTCCGTTTCCAAGATGGGCCCTGGGGGAAGATAACCCTAGTCCAGCTGCAGCCTCATCTTTTGAGAGAAGGGGTAAGATAATCCCCTTGACCGTTGGGAGATTTAACAAGATCTCAGAACTCAAGTTGCCCCCCAGGATTGAGCAGGCAATGGTCTGGGCCACAGCCACCTGCAAAAGAGAAGTCATCTTCACTGCTCAGGGATGGGGGCTAAGGCTTTCAGGGAGCCTGGGACTGAGTTATTCCAGGGGCTGCTGGTTCTTTCAGCTGGCCAAGTCACTTGGCCCCCCGTGAGGTTAATCTCATGGTGCCTAAGCCACCCTGGGGAACTCAAGGACAAAATTAAATCCAGAGCAGCCCACAGGCCTAGGCTATCTGCTGGGACCAGGTTTCCCACACATATAAATACGTTCCAAGCAGAGCTGGGAAGTCCTCTCTTGCTCACCAGCTGGAGCGAGGGCCCCAAGCAAGAGCAAAATGCGAAGCTCCTTCCCCTGGGACTAGGTAGGCTGCGTGGGACCGTACTGGTCCTGCTGGACACAGCAGCTCCTGCCATCACTGCTTAGCTACATGGGAACATCCGCTGATGCTCCTGTATAACTCAGCGGGGGGAGGGCAGGAAGGCCGAGATCTAGCCAGGCACCACGGAGCCATGCTTGCAGGGACCAAGTTTTAAACATGCAGTTGTCACTCATTTGGCACCTCTGCAGGGACAGTGCATTAGGGCAGCTGCTGTGGGTTTCAGCTTCCACCCTCAACCTTGTGCCCCTAAGGGGCCAGAGATGTGGCACCCACCATGGAGTGCCAGACAGACATGACCTTCTGCGGAACACTCTGGATTTGCTGGGTTGCGGATGCTGGGTTGTGGGTGTGATCTTGGGACCTACGGAAGGGCCAGAGATTTGGATGTGCTGAGGGTGGGCTGAATATTCTCTACACATGGAAAGGGAAGGAGCAAGAGGCTTCCATTTTGGACCCCTTCTGGTGCTACGAGGGAGGTATTTTCATCCCAAAGTCACAGGACCCTCTGAGGACCTCCGGACCCAGCCATGATGAGCCCCAGGCATGTTGTCTCTGTTCCACAAGGAACCACACCCTTGTTCTGAGGAAGGGAAACTGTAAAGTCAGAGGAATACCCAGCCTGGTGGGAGCCTAAACTCCAGTCCTCTGCTGGGTTTTCCTAACACTTCTAGATAATCCTATTGTGCTGCAGACTTGGAGACCAGAACTAAGCAAATGGGCAGGACCCTGACCGCACAGCAAGGCCAAGAGATGACCTAGACTTCCACATCTGGGAAGTCGGAAGTTGCCCTCCCTGGCAACTCAGAAACACTTGGGGGTGTCCATGTTGTAAATGACAGTGGGCTACCCTTAAGTCCAGACAATCTGAGCATTAATACTATTGTACCTTGCTTCCCACACAGTCAGTCTTGGAGCCGTTCCCAGCACAGAATCATTTGTACGGTGATGGTTGTTGGTGTCTCTGTAAAGCCCAGTGCCCCAGAGCCACAACCCTGAAGTTATCTGCCAGATACAGCTCTTGCTAGCTGTGTGTACAACTCATTTGACCTCTCTGAGCCTTGGTTTTCTAATTTACAGAATGAGGGAAACGATAGTACACACGGCTTATAGGAAGACTGCAAGATTTAAATTTTACATATATAATGCCCTTAAACATTATATATACACACACATGTACATAGTATTATGTATATTACACACATGTGATTATTATGTTATACATGTATAGTATATGTATGTGCATGTTTATCCTTTAGAATAAAGACTTACAAGTGCTGAGTGCTTGCGTTCTCCAAGCCCCGTGGCCATTGCATAACTGGGTGGCTCATGGAAAAGGCTTGTAAACCAGCTGTGAAGGTCAACAATGGCATGAGAGCAACGTGGAAGGACCCAACAGCCAACCAGCAGTGATCATCACGAAGGTGGGGTCCTCCTCAGAACAGGAGGGGGCCCCAAATAGGTCTCAGCCTTGCTGGGCTCTGGTCCTATTAGACTCATGCCTGCAAGTGCTGAGCAAGCCTGCCTGACATACCTTGAGCATGGACTTTTCATTCTACAGGGAAAAACAAGAAGCTAGTCGGAGTCTCAAGGGTACATGAGAGGGGGTGAAGGGACAGGCTATGATATAGTAAGCCTCTGAGCAAGCCTCTTGTTTTCTAGAAACAGCGGTTCTCCAGCTCTCTCCTGGCACTGGGGGTGGGGGGGCATGCATGGATAGTCACTTGCATGCCCACGTGGATGTACAAACTTATAGTCACACAGTAGGTGAGGTTTCTTGACACACTGGGAAGTCCTCCAGCCTAATCCGGGGTTTAGCCCTTCAGGAAAGTTCAGTGTGACTCTCCTCAGACCTTCCGCCATCGGGAGTCCCGAGGATTGAGAGAAGGCCCACGCTCAGCTGTTCAGAATGGAAGAGATGGGGATCATGGCGGGGCACACTTGTAGACAAATGCTACAGAAGCTGAGACAGGAGGATTGTGAATTCAAAGCCAGCCTGGGCTCTACCTTCCAGGATTAAACAAGTGACTGGATGCTATATAGAGGGCTTGCCCACCATGCTCAGTCCCCAGTACCACAGAACAAAGCTGGAACTGGTCCTGAACTCAGGGCCTCAGAGAACACCTGAGCAGCCACCTGCTGCTGTGCCCCTGCTCGCAACAATCGACATCATAACTGTAGCAATTAGCAATCGAATCAAATTAGCAATCGAATCAAGGCTCCCTGACCATTTGGAAAATGGAAGCTAAGAGTGAGGGTAATTGTTTTAGAATATTACTTTTGAAGGCTGGGATGCCATATTATTGCTCCTCATTCCACAACTATCACGGCGTGAGGTTCAGTTGGCTCATATGTGCCCTGTAGCCCGACATCCTGGTGCTCCTGCCCACTTGTGCACACATGGCCTTGAGCATGACCCAGTTAAAGTTCGAGGACCTGTGCTGCCTCCCCCATCCCCAGGGCAGAGGTGATATGTGTACATCCCAGCCTCTGCCTCCCTGTTTCCAGCTCAGCTAGCGAATGGCAGAGTGGGGATGCTCAAGTGTCTTTCTTCTTCTCTCCTTCTTCCTGTCCTCCTTTCCCTCACACTTTTCTTGATGCCACCCACGCCAGCCTTCCCTCCAAACTGCACTGTCATAGTTCCTGGCCTGGCCCTGCGGGGCATGTGACCAGGCACACAAGTCCTGGCATGATGACAGCTGGGGCATACTTAATAGGCTGACTGTCCTGATACACAAGGGAGCTGACAGTCAGGCTCCAGGGACCAGAGCTGATACGGAATTGGTGCAGGACCTGTTCTTGGACCTTCCTGGCTGGCCATTTGGCCGGCTGTTCTATGTCCTGCCCTCAGGTCCCTGGCCCTATATTTAGTGTCATTCCTGCCCCAGCAGGATCAACTATCTGTTGTGCCACACGCTTTAGATCATCTCTTGGCCCCAATGTCCAGTGGCCTGGTTTCTGACCTAGGTATCTGTCCGGCACAGGGACTGCTGTGCCTGGAGACAATCTCACAGAAGCAGATTCCAGTTGATTGCAAGGGACGTGGAAACCTCTGGGTCAATGCAATGACTTCCTCTGTGCTTCCAACCTTTGCCCCACCCGCCTGCCCCTTATTGCCCATGAGCCCAATGAGGACATCCAGGACCATGACTACTTGAGGCTAGCACCCAATGAATGTAGCCATTCTTATTTTTATCCTCAAAGCATATGTCAAATGTCACAGCTCTACTGGGAGCCAGAAGCAGTGTCAGCGGCTGGGATGTTGTTCCTACCCAACCCCACAGAACGCAGAGGCAAATGGAACGAGGAATGGGGACAAAGAGGTGGGAGGAGGAGAGGAGAGGGGATAACAAGAAGGGTGAATGGAGGGAAATGGGGGCACAGGGAAAAGGAACAGTGGAAGTGAGGAAGGTGGAGAGGAGGGGTATGGAAGGAGCGGGGACAGGATGGAAGGGCTAGGGAAGGAGACTGGATGCTTTCTCATGGGCTGTCCTAATCTTGCAGATAATTCTTGGCACAAGTGGGTTAATCCAGCTTTTGGCTGTGGTCTGTTCCCATTGCTGCACCATGGAGTTCCTGGGTGCCTCTTGGGGTTGGGTGTAGCCAGAAGTCAGAGAGAAGGGAGGCAAATGTAGACCTGAGAAGACGGGGCCATGTGGGCACTGCAGTCATGCCCAGAGTTGGGCTGCATCCCAGGGAGGGTGTTGGGAATGCCAGGGTCAGGGCTCTGCAGAAGAATTAACCTCTTCTTTACCTGCTGCTGGCTAGTACAAGGTTCTTCTGGACTCAGAAGCAGAGGAATGGCCCACCTGCTGGGTCCTAATAAAGGTTTAGGTGGGGGACAGTCTGTGTGGAGACAGCAGCTACAGCAGGGCCTTGGGTGGGAGAACACAGGCCCTGGGGTTGGGGGTGGGGCAGTGCTAGAAATCTCAGGACAAAAGAACCAGAGAACTAGATCAGCTTCATGTGACTTAAGCAAGACCATAGAGGGACTGGAGGTCCTCTGGCATCTGGCATTATCTACGAACCTTGACTCTAGCCTCTTGACGGGCAGATGCGCTGGCGGGTTTCCAGCTGTTTGTGGCATCTGAGATTCTGTCCACACTCACTGTCTGCACCTGGCCTGGCAGGGTCAGTCCTCGGTAAGTATCAGGAGACAGAACCCAAGGAGGATTAAACACGCCTGCTTACTCTTCCAGACTACCCTGGTCCCCTGGAGCTGCCAAGCCCAGGCTCCGCCTCTCCTAATGCTGCCCAAGGTATCCCCAGGCTTTCTGCTCTCTGGATTCAACCAACAGGGGATACTGGTGGGGGTGATCAGGCCAGGCCAGGCTGTTTCTCTCTAGTCTCTCTTCTGCTTTGAGCTGTATCAGTGGACGGGGTCTACCCTGAGCTGTGTCAGTGGACGGGGTCTACCCTGAGCTGTGTCAGTGGACGGGGTCTACCCTGAGCTATGTCAGTGGACGGGGTCTACCCTGGCTGTGTCACTGGACGGGGTCTACCCTGAGCTGTGTCAGTGGAAGGGTCTAACCTGAGCTGTGTCAGTGGACGGAGTCTACCCTGGCTGTGTCATTGGACAGGGTCTACCCTGGCTGTGTCTGTGGAAGGGTCTACTCTGAGCTGTGTCAGTGGACGGGGTCTACCCTGAGCTGTGTCAATGGACCATTCTATCCTGGCTGCAGCTCCAGTGGGGCAGATTCTCAGTAGACTTTCCCCCTACCAATCTGTCCCTGCGGTGATACCACCCTCTCTCAGTACCCTTGACCCTGCTCATTATCTGCCTTCTCTTCTGTTGCTTGTGCCTTGAAGGAGGACCATCAGAAAAGGTACGAAACACCTAGTTAAGTTTTAATTGCAGACAAGCGCTATTTGTCGAATAACTATATCCCTGAAGTCACATAGGATATGCTTATACTAAGCTATTAACTGCTGCTTTTCCGAAATCCCTGCCTACCTGGGTAGCCACCATTTTTCAATCAAAATCCTATTTCCAGGGTCCTGACTGATATGCAAAAAACTCTTAGGTCACAGGAAACTGCTGTGACCCTGATATCAGAACAGGTGGATCCAGAAGCCCAGGCCTCTGCAACATAGAGAAAATGAGGACATGGCCACTCCCAGGTATGGTTGAGGAGAAGGTTTTTATTGTAGATACGAGGGAGAGTACAGCCAGAGGCATCTGGATGGCTCCAGACTGAACAGGGCTGAGATAGAAGAGAGAAGGGAAGAGTGAGAGAGGAAGAGAAGAGGAAGAGAGAGAAAGCAGATCAAGAGAAGAGCCAAGGAGCAAAAGCGACCCCAGGAGAACACATGACTGAAATGGCTGGATTATACAGGAATCAAAACTGAGGGAGGGAAGCCCAGCCCGTGGGCTGGAGAGGTTTAGGGTAGGAGTGGGGTGAGACGTGGCAGAAGGGGCCACAGGTGCTGAGCGAGCCTTGTCCTGGGTTTCTTTGGGACCTGATAGTGGCTTATTGCTCTGGTGAGGGCAGTGGAAGGCTTTGCTGGGGACAGGAACCATGGTCTAATGGTGGGGGTGGGGACTAAGGAGTCTGGGTAGTAAGGAGACTAGCCAAAGCATCTCCCCAGTAGCCTCGCTTCAGCCCCCTAAATGCCCTGGGATCATGGGGACAGGCCCAGAGGCAGTTCCTAGACACTGTCTGTGGTATGGCACATAGGAGCCCGGAGGACTGAATTGGGAAGATCTGGAGCCCTTCTGTGGAGAGTAAACAGACTTTGGAGTCACTGCCCAGTCATGTGACTCTAGGCCACAGTGTCTTACCTGTTCAGTGCTCAGCCTGCTGAGGACACTCGGTGAGTGACAGAGGCCACACCAAAGGTTGGGCTTTCTGAACTCATCAAGATAGGCTGCTGGGACAAATGAACTCCAAGACCTCATGGTGCAAGTGCGGTGGGACATTTAACTCTTGAAAGTTCCCACACACTGTCCTTGACTAGCCGATGGCCCTCCTTAGGGAGTCAGGGCCCACGCGGCTTCTGTGGATGCCTCTGCCATCTGACAGATGTGGGCATCCCAGGGCTGTGATATCGCCATCTGTTAAGTTGGAAGAGGCAGGAGTGGAGAGGACATTTTCTCACCAACCCTCACTGTCCCAGGCTTTTTCTTTTGGGCCACCAACCAGCTCTCAAATCATGATAAGGAGACTTACTAGTTTTGAGTGTTCGGCCTAACTTAGGCTCATTTCTGGCTAGCTCTTTTAACTTAAACTATCCTGTTTCTCTTTATTGGCCTTTCAGCTCGGGGTTTTATTACTTTTCTTTCCTTCTCTATATCTTACTTTCACCGCTTCTCGTGTCTGGCTGGCTGCTGCCTGGCTTCTGACCCCAGGCGTGTCCCTTTCTTTCTCCCTGTCCCCTTCTTTCTTCTTCCCTTCTCTCAATCTTCTCTGAAGCCTAGGTTTCTCCTCTGATTGATTCTCTCTGCCCAGCAGCCCACCTATCCTTTCCCTGCCTGGCTATTGGCCGTTCAGCTCTTTATTAGACCAATCAGGTGCCATAAGCAGGCAAGGAGAAGCAAATGCAACACATCTTTACATAACTAAACACACATCCTTACATCATTAAACAAATGCTGCATAAACAAACATAACACGCCTTTACACAGTTAAAGTAATATTCCACAGCGCAGACAAAGATAACACATCTCTGCTTAGGTAATATTCCACAATGCCTCACTTCACACAGATAGGCTGAAAATGCCTCTCTAGTTCTGTTCCCGGGAAGAAAGGAAAACAGCTGCGGGGCTCACCCACACTCCTGTGCTACCTCTAACAATACCCAACAGCATGGGAAAGGAGGCTCCAGAAGAAGGACATTCCTCTGTTCCCTAGACGATGCCATGCTGGTGAGATGTCAGGCTGTACCCTAGTGAGCTCCCCCAGAAACAGACTCTGAGGCTAGGACTCTGTGCATAGGAAGAGCGTAGTCCCGGTCCATTGCTAGAGCCGAACATCCGAGACTGGGCCATCTGTAAACTCTCACGGTCGTCAGCTGACTGCCCACTGGGCAGCCCACAGGCTAGCCTTCAGTGAGGACCCCCCCCGGTTGAGCCTCTTCATGGTGGGAGTGCATGGCAGAGGGAGAGATGCATGGTGAGATGATGGGAAGTCAGAGGGGCGGGCACCAAGGGTTAGGCTCATTCTTTCCCTTAGCTTCCTTTCTGAAAGCTAATCAGGGGCCCCATGGGAACATGTTAATCTCTTGGGGCAGAACTCCTACTGACCTAACCACTTCCATCTGGGCTCTGCCCCTAAAAGGGCACATTACCTCACTATTACTATTACCATAGAACCCATCTCTGACACATGAGCCCTCGAGGGATAAACCATGTCCAAAATACAGCAAGACCTCACAAAACACTGTAGGGTAGGAAGGTGAGGCAGGGAAAGTCAAACAAGAGCCTGTCCTCAGGTGAGTTACCACAAAATAAGTCCCCATAGGTTTAGCACCTTAGCTGTGCCATTAAAGGAGGGGGCAACTGGAACTGGCATTACAGCTTGTGACTGAGAGTTGGGACTTGGGACTGTGTCTTCTCTCTGATACTTCAGACAGACAGGCAAGGGCTGACAGGAGGAAGCCTGGAGGTATGTACCCAGTGGTCAAGGTAAGGGGACAAGGACAGGGCATCTAATATCGGCTATGCTCACCTGTTGTACAGGAGACGCTCAAGTCCCTCTCTGGATTGGCCCATGAGGGGACAGAGCAAGGATCAGCTCCCAACATGTGGTCGGGGTTTATCACCTGTGCCCTGATCTCATGGCTCTTTCATGCCCATGGGATTTTGACACAGGTCTGTAGTTTGTCCCAGACCATATGAAGAGTGGGGGTGGGCTGAGGGCAGCACCTGGAAGCTGCGTACTGTATGTATGTATGTCCCGCTCTATCCTCAATTGGTCAGAGGCCCATAGCTGCTACAGCGGACTCCAGAAAGTCAGAGAGATTGTTCTCCAAAGATCCAGCTAGCCCCTTGACCTTGGCTGAGGCCCAGCACCACGCTCCTAGGTCAGGGACACAGGCAACTTCATACCTTCAGTAAGGAGCTCATGTTGGACAGGAACTGTGAGCTAATGCATGGCACATGGTCATGCCCAGTCCTAGGAATCCCATCCCGGGTAAAGTACACCAGCCAAAGATATCAGTCTCGGGGGCCCAGAGCCTCTCCCTAGGATGGATTCTGTTCGAGGAATAGAGGTACTGAGCATACAGCTTCCAGGGCTTTGAATGCTCAGTCGGACGTGTGGGTGGTCCTCCTGTCCCCCACCTCTCTTGGGAAGCCTCAGGATTTTAGTCAGATCTGAATTTCTCCTGGCACTGGGATGTTTGGAATTGAGACATTAGATGATAGCCTTGAAACTCACCTTGACCTTGCTTCTTAGGCAACAACTGAGTACTTGGAGACCCAAAGTTCTAGCCCTTGAATTCTTAGCGTCTCACGAGGTTCTTCACAGACCAGCTTGAGTGTGCTGTATACAGGTTCAAAGTCTGGGAGGGCTTGATGCTGTCCGCTTCTCAGGGCCTCCCAAGTCCAAGGTCATCGTTGAAGGTCCTCTCTAGAGGCTCTAGAGAGACATTCTCCAGCACGGTGACAGAACTCCGGTCCTTTGTCCTGCCCACTATAGGCAGGGGCTGTTCCCAGTGACTGTCCTGGTCTCTGCCCACCACCCCTGCTGTTTCAGCATTGAGAACTCCCTTCCCTATCCTCACTGACTCCCCTCAATCTCTCAGGCTGGATCTTGGAAGCCATCCAGGAAAAGGGCTCTGCTGTTGAAGGACTCAATGTGCCGGGGGTGGGGGGACTTCTCTATCTCAGATTGAGGGACTGTGACCTTTGTCACACTTGAGGAATCTCTGGCTCTGAGGGAAACACACAGAGGTATCCACAGCCTCAGTACTTTGGAAGCAATGACAGGAACTGGTCTCCTGTCTTGGCTTTCTGCCTCCTTGGCTTCCAGAATCTCCTGCTCTCCCCTCCTTCCTCACCACAGCACCACAGGAGGGGGAAAGACACCCCCCCCCACACACTGTCTCTCCCTACAATTAGGATTTTAGAGAACATGGAGAGCCCTAAAGGTGATAATAAAACAAAGGCCCGGGTCTGGGCCACCCAGGGAGCTGTAAAAAGCCTCCCAGATCAGGATGTTCGTCCCAGCACCAAGCAGCATATTTCATGGGGCCGGGTAAATTTCTTCCCATCTCAGAGGAAGGGGTGGTAGCCCTGGGTTGGGTTTCCTCCAGGGGTCTGGGGAAGCAGGCAGGCGCCCTCTTGTGGACTCTTTGGGGTCTGTTCTAATGAAAGGATCAAACTAAGGGATTGCACCCAAACAGCACTGGCTTTTCCCCAGTGTGGCTGGAATTCTAGGCAGGACACCACCTTCACCACAGAACCACGACAGTGGTGGAAGAGGGTGTGTGCCCGTGCCAGCAGCTTTTACCGTGAACCTCCTAGTTTCTGAAGTGTTTTCATCTCACAGGACAGGATAATGGTGACTAATGTCAGGGCTTTGTGTATATGGGCCAGCATAATCTCCATAATAACAGCAATGTAACCAGTACCCCCACCCCATGGTCCGGTTATTCATGGTCCATCAATGCCCAACTGTGTTAAATGGAAATCCTTAGTAGTACACACTTCACACAGTTTAAATGCAATCCTTCTCCTGGGTCATGTGATGATACCTCTATTCTATTCAGGCCTAGATTCAAATCCTCCCTTTGTTCAGTGTATCTGTGTGGTAGGCGTTACCCGCCTGGTAGTCACTTCGATAGCTTCTCTCATCAGACTGTTGTGCCACTGCACACAGTGCTGTGCTCAGTGACCCTCCTCTTACCTGGGACCCAAACAAAGTGTAGCGATGCAGGCAGCTTTATTACAACATTTCGTTAAGCCATAGGGTGGACCCAGGGCTATCAGCCAATTGGATACATTTTCTTAGTTTTGAAAATAAAAATGCTGGGCACAGGGCAGGGGCCTATTTTGAGCTATCCCCTTAATTCCTGCTGCCTGCTTCTTGGGGTCTGCCCTAGACCCTTGTGGTCTCTTGGTTGGTTTGTTAGCTTAATGGCTTCTCTCCCTTCCTTAGCACCTTACACCCCATCCTTCTGTTCCTACAACTCTCTGGTCCCTTTCTATTGCTGTTGATGCCCTCGGCTCCTGCCACCAGCTTCCGCAGCCCAAGCCACCCGCCCATCATTGGCCTGCCCTTTCAGATTCTGCCCTAGGCTCTCAGGACCCATGCAGGCTCTCCCATGCCTCTGAGCCCTTGTCTTGCTCTTCCTGATGCCAGAATACCCTTCTTGACAAACTTGTTGCTCATTCCTATCCTCTAGAGAGAACGTCAGATCCTGCAATGCTGGGGTCTCCACCACCACTCCACACACCCCGACACACAGGCCAGCACTAGCCCATCTTGGGTCAGCACTAGCCGTTAAGGTGTCTCTGTCTCTACCAACCTTTCCTGCAAAGAGATACACTTTCCTCTCTCGATGCAAGGCCAGAACAGACACTTCCCCACTGTGTCCAGTCTAGGGGCTCTAGAACCATGGAAACAGTTCCTGTTCTCCACACCTGCTTGGGGTCACCTAGGCTGGCAGAGCTAATGAATGGTGTTGGGGTAGTGAAGCAAGGGAGATGGGTGTGACCTCAGGATCACAGGGAACCCAACCCTCAGCCTACTGCCTCCACCCATCAGTCACGAGTCCTCCTCCAACATAGGCTGCTGTCCCAAGCAGGACCCAGTTTCTACAACTGCCTCAATCCTTCTGCTCCTCCATCTTCTCTCTTTTGGCCCGGCCCAAGTTCTTGCCTCCTCTTTGCCTGTCTTCCCTGGGTCATAGCTTCCCCCAGAGGCTGTGACATTCACATCATAGCTGTGAATGGAGACCTTCCTGGGGTAGCATGAGCTAGGACAGCACCGAGCCCAGAGCCTTGCAGTTGTACAACAGCTTCTATAGCTCCACAGTAGGTCCTGAGGCTTCCTGCCACCGCTCCCTGTCCTGAACTATGCTGCACCCTGAATCTGGATCAGTGTACTCTGGGAAATGACTTATCTGTAGCTACTGAAAGCCTGGTTGCAGAGTGGAAGAGAGAGCATAGGCCAGAAGGATTTGGGGCCTCACCCTCCCCATGACTGCATGATACACAGTGCCCTAGCCTCCTCCTCTTCCTCTCCTGGGAACTGAACCAAAGGATGGGTGAAGAAAGCTAGAAGACCATCAATAATCCAGCTTCCACTGTAGGGTACCCTCCACGGTGCTGTAGGGAGTCAGAAATGGGCATGCATCTGTGCCTGTAAGCCCAGCACTGTGCACAGTAGAGTGGGAGGGCTGGTTCCTCCAGTACTGTGATGTCACAACCCAGAGCTAACAGGAGTCCTCTGGACCACATCCGGGGCGCTCTTGAATCTATCGGATGCTGGGTGCTGGAAGAGCTGAGCAGCACACCTTCACCTTCCCTTTCTGCTGACCCTGTTGCACAGGGTGCCCCAATAGATGGCCAAGACAGGTCACACTGTGCAATGGGGGACATGGCACAGGGTCTCTGGCCAAGGCGCTGTTGGCAAGACTGTATGGAAACTTTCTGTAATGCACTGTCTTCCAGGCTTGGCCATAATCTGGCTCCAAGTGGCCTTATTCTGATCTCTCCTGGTCTCTTTAGCTTCCGCGTGAGCTCACAGAGCAGTGGATGAGCAACGTGTGGGTAAAGGACCAAGGACAGAGACAGTGGAACCTGGCTGCTCTCTGAAATAGTTTGCCCTTACCCTAAGACTCTTGTGAATTGTTCTTAGAAATCAACACCTGTTAGAAGTCCCCTAGGTTTCTTGGTGTCCTATAGTTGGGGACTGATGAGGCCATAGCAGTTACGGAACAGGGAGAAGAGCGAAGCCATAACAGAGCGGCACCCTCAGCATTTCTGAGCTGGTTGCGCCTCAAAGGTCCTGGACTTAGAAGTAGTGAGCCCTGAGTCCAGCCCCAGTCCCGCTGTGTGATCTTGGGCTGGCCACTGCCCATCTCTGAGCTTCTGTTTCCCTTTCTGTGAAGAGGACGTGCTAGCCCAGGCTCCCAAGGACTGCCAGGAGGACCCAGAGAGGAAGCAACCAGCATCATCCCTCTGATTAGATCTACCTGGCCCCTGGTTGGCTCCTGCGTCACCTGAGGTGGTGAGGCACGCTGCTAAGAGCCACATATGCAGCTCAGGAGCTGGCCTCGGCAGTCCTGAATATGAGGACGTGGACCCAGAGGTGCTGTGGCAGGAGCTTAGCCAGTTTCTAGCCAGGTATGAGCTGCCTTGACCACATCCTGGCCCTGCCATGATCTTCTGGACCCCGGCCCCTGCCATCCCCTGCCCTGGCTCTGCTGTGTTCCTTCCATGCCATGCCCTTGCCCCTGACCTGACCTGATCCTGCCATGCCCTTGCCCCTGACCTGACCTGATCCTGCCATGCCCTTGCCCCTGACCTGACCTGATCCTGCCATGCCCTGCCCAGAACCTACCCGTGCCCCGCCCCTGTTGTATAGCTGTCCCCGTTCTGTTATGCCCTTCCATGCCCTGCCCTGGCTCTGCCAGCCCTGCCCTGGTCTTGCCTGCCGTGCCCCTGCCTCTGCTTTGACTTTGCCCTGCCCTGCCCTACCCTGACTGTATCCATGCCCTGATCTGTCCTGCCCCTGCTATGCTCCCACCATGCTCTACCCCACACCTACCCTTACCCTGCCCTGCCCCTGTCATGCCTCTGCCTCATCCCTGGCCCTCAAGCCCTGGTTCTGGTCCTGTTCTGCCCAAGCCCTGCCCTAGTGCTATCACAGGGCAAAACTGCCCCAGGGAAGTCAAGGTCAGTGAAGAGAGTGAATCCTAAGGTAAATCAAGACGCAGGGGAGTTGAAGTTGGGGGGGGGGGCTGGGCAAGGGCACAATCCTTCATCCTCAGCTCTGCTTTGACCTCAGACCTTGGCCCAGTTGCAAGCTCTGGGAGCTGAGTATCCCCACCAGGAAGCAGGGTTTGTGAATGACTGTCGGTAAACCCAACCCTGTGAAGTGAAAACCTGGGCTCTCACTCTCCTGAAGCCACAAGTGATAGCCTCCCTATCACACAGCATCCTTCCTTCCTTCCTCCTTCCTTCCTTCCTCTTTCCTTCCTTCCTTCCTTCCTTCCTTCCTTCCTTCTTCCTTCTTTCTTTCTTTCCTTCCTTCCTTCTTCCTTCATTCCTTCTTCCTTCCTTCCTTTGTTTCTTTCTTTCTCTTTCTTTCCCTCTCTGCTTTTTCCTTTCTCTCTCTCTCTCTCTCTCTCTCTCTCTCTCTCTCTCTCTCTCATACACCCCCACATACACACACACGCACACACTATAGCCCAAGATTGTCACAGCTCACTGTGTAGTTAGCCCAGGCTACCCTTAGATTCATACCATCACCCTGCCTCATCCTCTCAAGTGCTAGGATACAGGTGGGAGCCACCACATCCTAGCTGTGAGCAGATTTCCAAAGCAAAGATCCATTTCTGTCACTGGTACCTCTGATGACTTGGGATTCCCAGAGAGACTAGACCCATGGGGAGTCCCACTGCAGGATTTCCTTCCCTTTTCCAGGTTATGTGAATAAGAAAACAGAGTCCACAATGGCTCATCTGGGGTAGTTAGTGGTCCCCCAGAGATCATACCTCAGCCACAGTGGTAATAAGCCAGATCTTACCCAGCCCTCAGCCTTTGAGCTCTGACCCACCTATTGGAACAATGCTTAGCTTAGGGGTTTCCTGGGGAGTCAAGACTGAGCCTTATGATGTGCTGGGCACCCAGGTGTGATTCTGGTCAGCCATGAGACACTGCATGTGTCTGTCTGAGCACCTAGCTGCTTGGCTCTGAGTAGAGACATGCAAAGGTCAATGATATCATGATAACTATAGAGGAAAAGGGCCCAGGTTCCTGAGTAAGGTGCCTGATGACAATATCTGTCAACCTCTGCGGGGTCTCAGGCTCTTGATTTCTCATTCTATGCAGCAATAAGGTAATAGATATGTGGGAAGGGGAAGGATAACCAAACACACATACACTCACACACTAACACACACAGAGCATACATACATAGCTATACAAATAAATGCACATAAAACATGTATCTATATCATTATTCTAGTATCATCAAAAATCAGAATTGTTACTGTGATGGTGAGCTGTCATTGTCAACTTGTTACAACCCAGAATCACCCAGGAAGAGAACTTCAGTGGATGAATTGTCTAGGCCAGGTTGGCCTGCAGACGTCTCTGTGGGGGGTTGTCTTGATTGCTTTAAGACAATCCACAATGTAGGAAGACCCAGCCCACTGTGGGTGGCATCACTCCCTAGGCACTAGGCAGGAGGTTCTAAACTATGTGAGTAGGAAAGCAGGAAGCATGCATGTGTTCACTTCTCTCTGCTACGGATCTGCTGTGAGTATTTTAAGTTCCTGTTGTCTCGACTTTCGCCATGTGATGGACTGTAACCTGGTTTTTGGGCTAGTGTTTTATCACAGCAACAGAAACCAAATGAGCACATATATAATATTTCCTCTCTGCTAGTCAGGCTGTCTCAAATCTCCTCACGAGCTCTGAGCCACAGAGAGGATAAGGACCTTGCCCAAGGTCACTCAGCTGGGCTGGCAGTGGTGAGCTTGGGCTCAAACTCCCATCTGATTTCATAGCCACTGTGTTCATGCTACATGAGGGTTATGAGGTGGGAAAGGGCTCTGAAAGCCCGCATCTGCCCTGGAGGTGACAAGGTGTCACAGGTGACCACTGGTAGGGCTCAGCAAGCAGGTGTGGTTGGGCAGAATGCTGCCATCACTGCCCTGAATGACAGGCTCAGGGTGGCCAACTTCTGTGCTGGAGCTTCAGGGATTGGTGGGAGATATGGAATTATGCCTTGAGTAATGAGCCAAGGTCACATGTCTCCTTGCAGCGGACACAGCTCCCGCTGAACCTGCTCCCTCCAACGGGACATGCCTGGGCCCTTCTTTCAGCTCCCCTAAGTCTGTTGATCCTCCTCTGCCATCTCTGGCTTTGTATAGCTAGTTCCCAACGTGTCTTCAGCTACCAAGTGGCTTTGCCTGTGCCCAGGCTTCTGTTGAGAACACAGGAGGTGGGAAGAACCATTGGTTCTGCCCTACTATTCTGGAGCACACCTGGTCTGACTGTCTAGCTCCACTCAGCTCTGGAGCTTTATGCAGAATCCCCCCTTGTCAACAGGACCTCTGAGGGGACATGCACCTATCTCACTTAGCTCCATCTCCACGGGCTGCAGAGATGGGAAGGAATCTCAGGCAGCTTTGGTGAATATCATGGTGGAGCACTGTGGCAAGCTCTTCACAGCCATTCAGGACCCCCAGCAGTACCAGGAGCTCTTCTCTGGGATGAAACAGGCCATCCTCCAGAGCCTGGAGTCTCTTGTAGATGTACACAGGACTGTTGTGCGCATACATGGTACCTGAAGCCTGGACCACTCCATTTGAACCAAAGCATTGGAAACCCTTTATCTCTGCACCTGGGGAGAGTCTGGGTGAGGCTGTCTCCCTAGATCCAAGTCCAATCATTGACTGTCTGTGTGGCTCATCTGTATCCTTCCTGGGCCTCAGTTTCCTTGTGTGTCAAATGGGGACAACACATGACAGATCTTGGATGATGCTTAAAAATACTTTTCCCCCAGTTTCTTCTTTCTGATTATATGATAGTAAGGAGAATTGTTGCCAGAGTGTGAAGACTGCACGTGAGAGAACCTGCCCGGTTACACTGCCACCAGGAACCAGAAGAAAGGTTGGCAGGTTGCTCCATTCCAGATCAGGAGAACAGTGGGATATTTGCAGAGTCTCTGCCCCCTAGTGGTAGTGATCTGGAACTTCACCACTTGATATCTTTTTCTCTGGAGAGCATCCTGTGTCCACGCTGGACACTTCCCACAGAGCTCACGGTTATATTTGTCTTTCCCTAAAGTCTAAATTTTTAGTTCATTATGGCTTCTCCCCACTGCTTAATTGTGAGCTAAGAACACTGCATGAAAGTCTGACTTGTTACTAAGTTTTAGGGAGCATCTCAGACACGCTATTCTTCCCATTTGCAAATTAACATCAGGGAATGATGTCAGTTCCTAATTCACATCCTTGGACCTGGTTGGGCAGGTGGTGTGCCTAGTACACTCCTGCATCCAGTGTGTCTAGGTCTTAGCTGCAGCTCTGACCCTGTCCTGCATCTCCCAGGACCTTGAGTGTCCACCGACTCCAACCATAGCAATATAGAGTCCTCTGGGCAGGACCAGGCTGGGTGGATACTATAGAGCATCTGCTAGGCCAAGATGACCCCACCTCTCTCATCCCTGAGCCTGAAGATCTGACTGTGCCAGCTGAAGAAGAGCTGTCACAGCGAGAGGTGGTAAAGACCTACGTGGGATGTCCTTCTGTATGCTGCTAATATTTGTTGGGTTTATTGGCTAATGAATAAAACTGCTTTGGCCTATGGCAGGGCAGAATATAGCTATGTGGGAAAGCCAAACTGAATACAGAGAGAAAGAAGGTGGGGTGGAGGGAGATGCCAGCAGCTGCCAGTGGAGTAAGATGCCAGAGCATTACCGGTAAGCCATGGGCCACAAAGTGATATACAGATTAATAGATATGAGTTAATTTATATGTGAGATCTAGCTAGTAATAATCCTGAGCCATCATCCAAACAATTATAGTTAATATTAAGCCTCTGAGTGATTACTTTATAAGTGACTGTGGAAAGAGGCAGGATGCAGAAAACATGTCTTTAATAGAGTGGTTCTCAACTTGTGAGTCACGACCCCATTGAGATCCCCTAAGATCCTTAGATAACACAGATATTTACATTACAAGTCATAACAGTAGCAAAATTACAGTTATGAAGTAGCAATGTGTAGGCCCATATTTCTATATGGCATGGCAGCCAAGCCATCAAGCCATAGGCCATAGGCCACACCTGAGATGGGTCCTGCCAGGCAGGCTGTTGCTAACCTAACAAAAGGTCAGGATGTTTTGCTCCTTTCTTTGTAATAGCATACAGAGCAGACAGGTAGTTGTGGACATGACAAAAGGCCATTCACCTGGTTACCTAGGAGACAGAATGCTAATGTATTTCACCCTCGGTTAAGTTATGGTATTAAGATTGTTTGGAAAATAAAGCAGGAGAATTCTTCAGGCTGTGAACTCAGGATATCATGAGAGATCTCTGAGAATCTCCCTCCTGATAAAGCCATGTGAGTCGTGTCTTTATTCCCGTCTCTTCCACGCCAGTCCAGAGAGAGATAGTTTATGTTGGGGTCTGGCTTAGAGAAATAATTGAGGGTCCGGGTTAGCACCAGACCCTGACAGCAATGGAAATAATTTTATGGTTGGGGGTCACCAGGAAGGCGGAGAACCACTCCTCTATGAGATTGGGCTGCAGGCAAATCCGTAGGGCATTGTCTTAACTAGTGATTGATGGGAGAAGGCCCTGCCCTGTGTGAGTTCCTGCCCTCCCTGCTCCTGATAATGACCTGTTCTATGGAACTGTAAGCAAAATAAACCCTTTCCTCTCCAGCTTATTTCTGGTCATGGTGTTTCATCACAGCAATAGTAACTAAGACCAGTTTCTTGTACCACAAACCGAAGCACTGCACAGGTGAAGGGGATTGGGAGGGGGTGCAGAGATTTACTCCTGCCTTTGTTGGTCTTTATGTGGAGACCACCATGGTCAACCAACACCACAACACCCATGCCACATGAATATGACATTTCCCTTGCTTGCTGCACTCCTGTCAATACATGTGAGGCATACACACACACACACACACACACACGCACACACACACGCACACACACACACACCTGAAGATGGGCACACAAGAGTACACACAGATGAACACGTGAATGCACTCGAGTTGGGCACTCTGGTGGCTGGAGGAGCCTTGACTCGCTCCTCAGGAGCTTGGCCAAGGGCCCTAGGCTGCCTTGTCTCACCGCCTCCCACTGAGCCACTTCCACTACAGCAATGGGAAACAGCTTCAGCCAACGACAGAGCTTGGATTTGCTTTTTTAAGCATTTTGAGATATAATTCACGAAGCATAAACATGTACGTCTCTAAAGTATATCCTTAACGCTGCCAGTGTAGTCAAAATTATACGATTTAATTCAAGAACATTTCATCACCTCTGAAAGATATGTTAGTAGCGTCTGTTAACATAGCAACCCCCCAGCCCCCACCCTCCCCCACCCTGGTCTCCAGATGCTGTTCCTTTGAGTCTCGCTCTTCTTGCACCAAAACCATACTGTCTTCACTGCTGTCACTTAGTAGGGAGTTGAGGTTGTCAAGTGCTTGGCTCCTCTACCAGGACAAGTCTGGTGTTCAGAGTAGGTTTTAGTTGTAGTGCAATCCAGCAGCACTCTGAAGGCACCGCCTTGTCTGCCATCTTTAGCACAGGCTCACACCAGCTAATTCGGGCTCAGGAGAAGCACTTGAGCCTAGAATCCTGAGCCCCTCTGCCTAGAGGGGACAGTCCCATCTTGAGTGCCCAGGGACAGCAGCAGCAGTGAGCGAAGGCTTTCTCACCTGTTGCTGTGTGGCTCAGTTCGGGGGCAGCTATTTCTGTTGAAGTTCTAGTAACTGGCAGCCCCTGGGAGTTCACAACCCCTTCACATTATAACCAAATGTAATTTCCGAGTAAGGGGCATCTGTCTAGATGTCTGCTATGTGTTCATTTCGTCACCATTCCAGCGTAAGGGAAGAAAGAGCCTGGTGGTGTCAGGGCATCTCAAGCTTCTTCTGTAAGCCCCACCAAGTCTGTAGGTCTCTAGCCCATCCAGTCACCCAGATACACCCAGAATTGTGCTATGTATAGCTGGAAATAGGAAAAGAGGTATGAGTGCCCCTCAGAGAGGGACGCTGAGTGCAGTCAGGTGTGGCTTTCTGAAAAAAGCAGTTAGAAGAGACAGACAGTCACATTCAGGAGACCACACAAGAATCTAGACTCCTGGGCATCTACTTCTGCCACTAGCTAGCTGTGCACCTTCTGATAAGACATTTGACTGTAGGTTTGTGTCTGTTTGTTTTACTTAGGGGGCCCACCACCCAGCTCCCAAATAAATACAAGAAAGTTTATTCTTACTTATGAATGCTGCACCTTAGCTTGGTTTGTTTCTAGCCAGCTTTTCTAACTTAAATTATCCAGTTTCTCTTTAATTATGTTTTGCCTCTGGGCTTTTTAGCCTATATATCTTTCTTTATCCTATATATCTTTTTTTCCATTCTTACTCTATGGCTGGCTGTGCGGCTCAGTGTCTGGGTGGCTGCCCCTGACATCTTCCTCTCCTCCTTTTCTCGCTCCTCACTCTTCTCTGGAGCCTAACTTTTCCTCCCTATTTATTCTCTCTGTCTGGCAGCCCCACCTATTTCTCTATCTTGCCTTGCTATTGACTGTTCAGCTCTTTACTAGACCAGTCAGGTGTTTCAGGCAGGCAAAGTAACAGAGCTTCACAGAGTTAAACAAATGCAACATAGAAGAATGCACCACATCTTTGCATCATTAAACAAATCTTCCACAGCATAAATGAAAGTAACACAACTTAAAAATAATATTCCACAACACTCGACCTCTCTGAACCTCTGTTCACCCCTTGCCTGGTGGTGCTGAAGCCATATCCTTTGCAAACCCACCCCTCTTTGCTGCTTCTGTGGTCCCTGGGAAAGGTTGTCAGGGCCACAGCACTGGCAGGAGGGAGATTTATTTTCCTTTCCTGGCATTTATTGGGCAAAATAGAGACTTTGAGATTGAGCTTGGTACTCTTGGAGCCCAAGGATGCTGGTCAGGACACAGTCTGAAAGAGTAGAGACTCAGACAGTACAGCACATCCTTGAAGGAATTCCCAAGGGAGCAAGCTGTGATCTCCAGGACCATTTCCCAGCATCCAGTCCTCAGAGAGCTCCCGTGTGTGCTAAAGGCCCGACCGTGACCCCAGCCATCATGATGATCCCCTTCACTCTGTCTCCCTGAGAAGGAGGAGAGGGGAGGGAGAAGTCACATGAAGCTTTTGGGGAGGAGGCCAATGAGAGGACAGGCAAGGTTCTGGAGCCTGCTGGATATGGGAAAGTGTCACACACTGGGGGACTGTCATCTCTAGGCTCCAAGACTACCTTTCTTTCTGTGACTGTGGTCTCCTGATACAACGTACTTCTGACAGGTTGACTGTTAGAGGACTATCAGAGACACAGGGAAGATGAAGGAGTCCCCCAGGTCACCCAATAATGTGGGAGCATGCCTGAGCCACAGCAGCCAGGGAGCTAGCAGGGGACTAGGTTTGTGGATGCTCTAGTCATGGGTCCCCAGAAGCTGCCCACCCTTAGTGTCTTCTCACAGCTTGGAATGCATCAACCCTCAGGAAAACTGGCAGAGCAAGGACCTTCTCTGAGCTGGGTGGGAAGATGTCAGCCACATACGCACGGAGTCTGACACTCCTCCTTCAGAGTAGGGGTCATGGGTCTCCAGGAGGTCACTTGCTGCTGTGAGTACTTCAGCCACGATGCTCTCTCCACAGGCCTGTTGGTGGGTGCGCATGGATGTTGAGCAGCTGGTGAGCCTGTGAACAAGGGTGGGTGGTGCTAGGATGGCGGGCTGTTGCCAGTGGGTAACAGGCTTCCTGGGCAGAACGGGGGTGGGGAGGTGGGGTCGGGGAAGAGGGAGGCTGTGTGCCTCAGTCAGGAAGGGGAACAGTGGAGGAGACCGAGAGCCAAAGCAAGGAGGGGGACATTCTCTTGAGTGGATGTCAGAAGGAAGAAGTTGGAGGGAGAAAAGTGTCCAAGACACCGGGGCAGTGACTCCACAGTGGCTAAAGGGCCAAGACCATCATGGCTATCTAAGAAAGGGGCAAACTGCTATCGAGGAGCCTAATGCCAGGCTAAATGCAAGGTTAGACTCAGGTCTTAGGGCTGCGGGGAGCAGTATTAGTTACTTTTCTTGTTTCTTGACAAAGTACTCACAAAAGCAGCTTATGGGAAGACAGGTCTATGGGGACACACCGAGGGGCTACAGGCCATCGTGGAAAGGAAGAAGTATGGGGCAATCAGTTACCATGTGTCTGCTGTCTGGAAGCATGGAGAGGCGGATGCTGGTGCCCAAATCGCACTTCTCCTTTTCATTTTTCATTCAGTCCGGGACCCCAAACTTGCAAAAATAAATAAAACGGTTCATAGTCAAGCAAATTACAAAAATAATTAAGAATAGCTTATAAACATGCAGCTTATAAACATGCAAAATGTTTCAACCATACAAGTTTTGTCCATCAAAAATACAAATTAAGCTACTGTGTGAATGTTTCTGAGACACACTCTCTGACCCAGTGGTCCTGTTTACATAAATTCTCTGGAAAGCAAGTTGATACAGGGTCCTAGTGCTAGTCAGATATCAGCAGAATTGAAGGCCATTGACTATGGACCCTGTCATAGAATATTATTTTAAGATACGTTACATTTGTTTATGCTGTGGAACATCTGTTTAATGATGCAAAGATGGGCTGCATTCTTGTATGTTGCATTTGTTTAACTCCGTGAAGCTGTGATTCTTTGCCTGTCTAAAACACCTGATGGTCTAATAAAGAGCTGAATGGCCAATAGAGAGGCAGGAGAAATGATAGGCGGGGCTGGTGGGCAGAGAGAATAAATAGTAGAAGAAAAAGAGAGAAAGGATAAGATATCAAGGAGTGAGAAAAGAAGAGGCCAGCCACACAGTCACCCATGGACTAAAAGTAAAAGTAAGATTACAGAAATAAGAAAGGGAAAAAAACAAAACAAAACCCAGAGGCAAAAGGTAGATGGGATAATTTAAGTTAAGAAAAGCTGACTAGAAACAAGCCAGGCTAACAGGCATTTATAAGAAAGAATAAGACCCCACGTGTGATTTATTTGGGAGCCAGGTGGCGGGTCCCCGCCAAAGAGTAAAACAACTAACAACAGGACCCCTCCCTCTCAGAAGCTTATAAAACCAGGAACCGAAGTTGTGGGGCAGTGAATGGGGCATGAGGGGCCAGCAGGATGCCTGGGCAGGGAAAGGCTCTGTGATGGTTAATCGTGGTTATCAGTTTGACACAGCTGGGAGGAAGGACCCTCAAATGAAGAACTGCCTCCATCAGAATGGCCTGTGGGTTTGCTTGTCTTTGGGGGCATTTTCTTGATTGTTAATTGATGTAGGTGGTCCTAGGCCTCTGTGAGAGGTGCCATCCTTATGCAGGTCCAGGGTTGTTTAAGAAAGATAGCTAGCTGATCATGAGCCTGGGAGGAAACTGGTGAGTAGCATTCCTCCATTGGTCTCTGCTTCAGTTCCTGTCCTGACTTCCCTCAATGGTGGACTGTGACGTGGAAAAAGCCATTTCCTCCCCCAGCTTGCTTTGGTCATGGTGTTTATCATAGCATCAAAGCAAACTGGGACATGTACTTGCTGCCAAGCCTGGTAGCCTGAGTTCTTTCTCTTGGATCTACATGATGGATGGAGAGAATTGGCTCCTGTATGTTGTCCTCTGACCTTCACTTGTGTGCCGTGGTACACACATGTGCTCCTACCTAAACAAAAAGTAATTTAAAAAAAAGAATGGAACGAGTCATATCTCTGACTCTGGATGGAGACACAGCATTCTAAACAGCCTGTAAAAACCCATAAGATTTCTGTCTCTCCATAGGCTTTCTGATAAAAAAAAAAAGAAAGAAAGAAAGAAAGAAAGATAATTGTCCCCTCTCCCTTGAAAGTTGATCCAAATGGTCCTGTCAATCACCTGGACAGGAAATGCCCTCTCAGGAAGCTATGGGTTCCATGGAGCTTAAAATATGATTATGGAGCCTGCATATATAAAGAACTTTGTGTGTGTGTGTTTGTGTATATGTATGTGTATGTGTGTGTGTGTACATACACGCGTCTCTCACCGTGAAAATGAAGCCCATCCCCCTGTACCTATCAGGCTGCTTCCTGAACTCTGGAGAAGCCAGAGATGGCAGCTGTGGGTGGCTGTGGCCTCACAGGGTGAGAGAAGAGTGTGGCCTCCCGTGAGGACCCTGGACCCAGCCTGTGTACTTGGCTGTCCTGCCAAGATGACTGGATCTCTTCATCTGCTCTCTCTCAGGCTGTTCAAGGCAGACAGCTCTTCCAGGCTCCCCACCTCATTCTCTGTCTACCTCTCTCATTCTTCCCCTTGTGGATCCTAGTTTCCCTGAAGAAGTTTAGGGGTTCAGAACCTTCCCCTCACTTGCTCACCCTAAGCACCCTCCTACGGGCCCTGCTGTCCAAAGCCACCATCCTTCATAGTCCAGCTGCTCCCTGAAGCCTTCCTGGCCTGCACGGGGTGGGAGGGTTAGTCATGAGGTCCTCTGAACTTCCAGGCCGGGGACTTGGCCTTCCCCTGTGGTGACACGCTCTGCTGCTATGATTGACAGGAGGATATGGTGACTAGGTAAGTAGGCAGTGGCCTCAGGGACACTCATGATGCCATTCTGTAGGCATTGCTGCCTGAACAGGTCAGCCCTCTCTGGGTGTGATGTCTCACCTGTAAGAGGCTGGGTTGCGAAGTGTGGACTTGGCATGATGGTTCCAGAGTCACAATCTTACCCATTCTAGTGTGCATAAGCATAACACAAGAGACAGTGAGGCCTGATCCAGCTGTGGGGAGAGAGCTGTGGCAGTGACACCCCAAAGAGGTCTGTGTGGTGTGACTGTGAAAGGCTTTTGGTTTCTCTCAGAAACAAAGGGAGGCTGGGCCGGAAGTAACAAGGACAATACGGGACCCTTCCAGGGTGCGCCTTCTTCTGTGTGTTTTTTGACTGAACAAACACTCCCCTCCTTTCCAGCTGCAGGTTGGGTGAGCACCAGGGCCCCCAGCCCTGAGGCAGGTCTATTGAGCCTCAGGCATCTGTCACCCAGTGTCAACACTGCCTTTCTCCTTCAGGGAGCTGGAAAAGGCTTTGGGGTTTAGATTATGGGACTGCAGCTCAGCTGGGAAAGAAGCTCTAGGACCCTTGGCCTTCAGTCCCATCCCTACCTCATCCCTTCCCCCAGGGAGCAGAGTCCTGCCTCACTCCTGCCAGGGCACATTTGGGGGAGAGACTTGTAGGAACAATGGGATTGGGGGTTGGAGAGTGTAGAGGACAGGCTGGCAGAAAGGGAGAACTCTTTGGAATTAAGGAAAGGCAAAAGCAGATGTCCGGAGAGAGGAAGTTCCTCACTGACTCAGAGTCAAGGCCTATGCCGTCTGAGGGAAGTTGGGCCCCTGACTGACAAATCCCCCTTTGTCCCTACCCTAAGGATACTGTGCAGTTGTCTCCTCCCTCAGACAGTCATGCATGTTTGGGCAGGGGTTACAGCAATATCCCTGCTTTTCTGCACTGATGAAGTTGCCTGGGCCCACACAGTCCCTACAGGTCGAAGGTGGGGAGGGAGCATCACAAATGGGGATACTTCATTTTCCACCAGGTCAAGAGAGGGGGACACACAGTGTCCTCTTTAGCAGGAGAAGTCAAAGGAAAGAGGTCATCTTTACTCTCTAGGGGCCCAGACAGTCAACTGTACAAGCTCCGCCCTGACTGGTGGCACATGCCTTTTATCCCACCATTGGAGCTAGAGACAGGCAGATCTCTGTGAGTTTATGGCCAGCCCGGTCTACAAAGTGAGTTTCAGGACAGCCAGGCCTATGTAGAGAGACCCTGATTAAAGTAATAATCATATTAATGATAATATGAATAAATAAATAGATAAATCGATCGATCAATCAGTCAATAAAGGAGGGTTGGAGATGTAGCTCAATGCATGGCACTTGCCTTGCATAGCAAGGTGCTGGGTTCAATCTCAAAGTACCACAAAAAAAAGTGGAAGATTAATAATTGTCCAAGTTGGTTTTCCTTTCTGATTTAAAGTAGACCCACAGGCTTGAAAACATAACTCATGGATCAGTTTTCCCTCCAACCACCCATCTATGGCTCCTCAACTCTGAAAAGTAGCATTTCTTGAATTCTTATAGTGTCATGCCCTGGTCTGGGCAGGGATAGCTCTGGCTTGTATGCCAGGGGAACATCTGAGGTGGTTTCTAGAAAGCAGAGGCACTTCTGGGCCTGCTCCAATTCCATCCAGTCTCTGTGTGGAGACAGAGAGCCTGGATTCTGAAGGAAGCTGGTCCACGCCCTGGGTGAGAGCCTTGAGAAGGTCATGTGGTCTTTGCCCTTCGCTCTCCCTGTTCTTTTTCCATATTAACACCCTTATCAGGATCCACTTTCTAGGAGTGGCCTGGCCACTTGGCCTAATTCGTGGAATACAACTGTTGCTCAGTGCCAATCCCCCTGCTTTGCCTGTTCCTCTAGCTATTCTCTGTAAGGACAGGGTATCTGGAGGTCCCTCACAGCATTTGAATAAAAGCAACCAGAGCCCAAGATGGCTGCCCAGAGGACAGCCAATACACTTTAGACATCATTATCATCCACTTTCCTCTAAACACCCACCAGCTTCATGACAGTTTACAGTAACCATGCAGCCACCAGTAAGGGCAATGCAAGGGAAGGAAGTGGGCAGTGTGGATTCCCAGAGAGCCTGGTGAATCTTCCCATTTTATTTCTGCTCCCTGTAAACTGAATTTCCCCCAAAAGAGAAAATCCACACCTGCATTGAACATTCTATGAGGCTGATGATGGGATGTTTTGGATGTCTGTGAGCCTGAAAGATAGAATGTTATAAGTTGGGGGCCAAATTATCCTGAGCTGTCTTTGGCCTGCTAAAGATTTACTGCCTACCCTGTGTCTTACCTAATTATCCTTGTGACTATTAGGTAATCCTTCTGAGATGTGCAAACATTCCAATCCAAAGACCCAAGAAGAGCATCAGACAGCACCTTAGCTCATAGCACAGGTTCCCTGCTTCACTGTAGCCCCCTACCAGATGCTTCTACCAATATATCTGAAAAGTGTCTTGACTTAGGACTTCCTTTGTTCTGTTAGTATAAAACTTCCATGAAACCATTGCCATGTGGGGACATGATATTTAGGTGGCAACCTGAATCTGCCTTCCTGGGCCATGTTCCCTTAAATTTGACTTCAGAATCCAACTCTCTCGTCCTCCCTTTGAGGTGACAGTTGTTTGTGTCATTCTGCACGTTATTCACGAAAGCCCAGTGGCTGAGGAATTGACAAGCTGAGCTCTTGGTTCCTTGCTCTTTGGCCACTGAAGTAAGCTTTTGACTTCTTCACAAAACCTGCCTGGAGAGTGTGCCATTTGCCCTGTTGAGGACACCAAGAGTTAGGATCAAGAACATACCCAGAAGAATTTGTTTCTGGTTTTTAAATCAATTTTCTTTTCCTGGTTATAAAAGGTAAATGTGCTTATTGTAGACACTTTAGACAAGATATAAAAGTATACAGAACAAAAGACAAAATAAGAATCAATCCTACCATCCATAGCAAACCACTGTTTCCAATGGAACATATTCCTCTTGTTTTTTATTATTTTACTTATGTCTGTGTGAGTATATACACACAGGTGTGTGTGTGTGTGTGTGTGTGTGTGTGTGTGTGTGTGTGTGCCCATGGAGGCCAGAAGAGGGTACCAGATCACTTGAAAGCTGGAGTTACAGGTATCTGGGAACCACCTGATGTTATGTGCTAGGATCAGAACCCTAGTCCTTACAATTGAGCAGCAAGTACTCTTAACCACCAAGCCATCTCTCCAGCTCTCTTCTATTTTAAAAACATAGATGTGTGTGTGAGAGTGTGTATGTCCATCTTACTGTGTGTATGTACATCTTACTGTGTGTATGTACATCTTACTGTGTGTATGTACATCTTACTGTGTTTATGTGCACTGTTTGCATGTAAGAGCCCACAGAAGTCATAAGAGGGCATTGGATCCTCTGGAGTTGAACTTACAGATGATTTTGGGCTGCTGAGAGGGTGCTGGGAATTGAACTGGAGTCGTCTTCAAGAGCAGTTAAGTGCTCTTACCCACTGATCCATCTCTCCTGCCCAGCCTCTCTCCCATTTTTAGATATACTGTATTTCCTTGAAGACATAATTCATGCCCATCAGGGAGACTGACTCCCCATGTAGGTGACTTAGTTTGGAGTGTGGTATTAGAAGCAGTGTGCAGGTTCATCAGTCAGCTATTGCTGTGCAACAAGCAGCCACACACACACACACTGGCTTACACTCTAGCCATTTATTGGTCATGCATAGGCATGTAAGTTGACTGAGGACCAAATGGTTTAGGTGGATGCAAGTGTCAGGTTCTAGTGTGTCTGCTCCATTTGGCTCTCATCCTCCTGGAACAGAAGGTCTCTCTGAAGCACGTTCTCACCATTGTCAAGCTCACAGGTGCTAAACTGCACGGCCCAGCCATGTATTAATTCTCCGCTAGAGTCAGAGTCTACTATCATCTTATTGGACCAAGGAAGTCACTTTGTCAACCCAAATTCTGAGGTGGAAATAGAGACTGCCTATCAGGGAGTTCTGGCCACATTAGGGATTTACATGACCACAACAGGATGGCAACCTGGGACCAATAATTCAATCTATCATGTGAGGTGGGTTTAATTGTAACCCAGCACAAGGGGCTTGCATCTTGATGCAGGCAAAGGGAAAAGCATGCCAAGAACTAACAATGCACAGAAAGATGTGTTGTCTGTAACAGATCCACAGCACAAGGGTTATTTCTGAAGCAATGCTGGGGAGCTGATGCATATCCATATAGAAAAGCACTCGGAGGGTGGGCCGCTAAGGTGCACATACCTGTGCACACTCAGTCTGAGGTCATATGTAAGAAGGAAAGATGGCAGACACATTTTAGGAAATGCTTAGCTCAAGATTGTGTGTAGAAGATAGATGTGTTTATTACAAACTGAAGTGGGCACTCTCAAGATTGAGAGGGGCAATGGCTAGAGACCATTGTGCGCGCGCATGCGCGTGCACACACACACACATATTAACTTTTTCTTTTGAGACAGGGTCTCATGTTTCCCTGGCTGATCTTAAGCTGGTTAAGCCCAGGATGACCTTCATCTTCCAACCTTCCTGCTTTTATCCAGAGTGCTTTATGTGATGCTAGGGATCAAACCCAGGACTTTGTGAGCTAAGCAAGTATCCTATCAACTGAGCTATAGCCTTGGCCCCGTAAAAGGTTCTCTTAGCCACTCAGATTACCCACCTCTGTAACTGGGTGAGAAAGGAAAGGACCAAAGACAACCTCGGAGTTGCCTGAAGACACAGTGATAAATGACAAAGTCAGAAGCCAAAGAGCCAGGGTTCCTTGTGGACTTCAACCCACTGTTCTTTCCTTAGACCAGCATTGGCTTTGTTTGCAGTTGCTGAGGTCTGGGCATGGGGTGCAGCCCAGCTCAAGGGTTTCTAGCACACTCAGCTGGCAGAAAGTCCTCACTATGCCTCTTGCCACACCCACGGGGCCACTTCTGGCCCAATCATTCTTCCAGCAAGGGATGCAAAGCTCAACCTGGACCAAGCACAAAATGCGGAGTCAGAAAGTCCAAGATCTTGGCTGGGCACGGCAAGGTATATTTGTAATCTACCTGGGACTCAACGAAGGTGTATGGTGTAGATCTGGGCAGGTAATTTTCTTCCTTTTTTCCCCTCTTTCCTTCCTTCTTCCTTTATTCCTCTGTAGTCAGACTTTCTTTGGGGCCACCAACTCATAAATAATGACACAGAGACTTCTTATTAATTATGAATGCTTGGCTCTAGCTTAGGCTCATTCCCAACTAGATCTTATAATTTAAATTAACCTGCTTCTATTAATCTACATTCTACCCGTGTGGTTTTTTCTTAAACCTCTCTTTTATTCTGCATGCCCGACTTGCTCTGAGTCTCATTGGTATCTCCACCTTTCTTCATCCCAACATCCTCTCTCTGCCTGAAAGTCCTGCCTATTCTCTCCTGCCTATTGGCCATTCAGCTCTTTATTAAAAACCAATCAGATAGCTTAAGTAGAGATACATCTTTACAGTGTACAAAAAAGATTATCCCATAATTCTTCCCTCCCTCCCTCCCTTCCTTCTTTATTTCCTTATAAGACAAGGTCTCACTGTGTAGCCTTGGCTGACTTAGGACTCAATATGTAGACAAGGTTTGTCTTGAATTCAAAGAAATCAATATCCACCAGCCTTTGCCTCCCGAGTATTGGCATCAAACGTGCGCTATACCAAGCTGGGCTGAGCAAGTTAAGTTGATCTCCCTATGATACAGAAACACAGGGCCAACTTCCACACCCTGGGAATGAGAAGGTTAAGGAAAGGAATACATGATAAGGGTCCCAGTGTACCTGGTTGTGGATGCCCTACACCAAAGACTGGTGAACAGTTAGCTGCTGTTGCTGCTCCTGGCACTGCCATTGATCCCACAGGCTCTACCCAATCAATGTATGGTGCTGGCATCAAAGACACAGATATTGGTTTGAACAAGAGCCTAACTGGGTTGGGGGAGGGTGATGGAGGACATGAGGGTGAAAGAAGAGAACTATATATAGGCACCTGAAAGTATTAATACAGATATGCCTAGACCTTTTATTAGAGTTGTGCTTGATAAAGCAATCACCAATCTAAAACATCATAAGATGAAGGGCTGGGGAGACACTCAGTTGGAAAGGTGCTTGCCAGGCAAAAGGACCTGAGTTCAATTCCCCCAGAGTCTATATTTTAAAAAAAATCAACACATGGTAGTGTGCTTGTGTAATCCCAGTGCTGGGGAGGTAGACACAGTAGGCTTCCCGAGGCTCTGTGGCGAGCTACTCCAGTGGAATCTGTGAATTCCAGGTCCAGTGAGAGACTCTGTTGTGGAGTATTATTTTACTTGTACAAAGGTATGTTACAGCCGGGTGGTGGCGGTGCATGCCTTTAATGTTATGTTACAGCACTTTGGAGGCAGAGGCAGGCAGATCTCTGTGAGTTCGAGACCAGCCTGGTCTACAAGAGCTAGTTCCAGGACAGGCTCCAAAGCTACAGAGAAACCCTGTCTCGAAGAACAAACAGAAAAGGTGTGTTCCTGATCTCTTTTGTTAATGATGCAAAGATATGTAACATTTATTTGATTAACTAAAATTCACCTGGGGTCAGGAGGCTGAGTCAGCAATTAGCTGACAGGAACTAAATGTAGTGAGTGTTCTTTAGTGGGGCTGAGTAGAAGGACTGCTTTTTTTGGGGAGCGGTACAATCAGGGATAGAAGGTAACTATTTGCTGTTCAGCCTCTCTGAGCTATGAGGATTTCACCTCAACCTTTGAATCTTGAGTTCTGTAGAAGGATAGAGATTCAGGTAAGCTTCCTTTAGCTGCTGTGCTAGAGTCAGGGCCTGAGGAAATAGAATTCCCTCCTGGCTGCGGCCCGTGCAGCTCAACCTCTGCTGGTAGCTGCAGAGTTGCAATTGCTGGTTGGGACAGCAGTTGCTTAAGGTGCAGCCACTGCTTTGAAAGAAAACAACATTCTGTTCCCCTCTCCTAAATAAGGTGGAAGGGCTGGAGTGAAGCACTTATTGCTTCTCCTGAGAATTCAATTTCCATTCCCAGCACCCACATTAGGGGGCATCTATAGCTCAAGCTCCAAGGCATCCAGCACCTCTGGCCTCCGCAGGCATCTGCACTCACGTGCACATACCCACATGCAGGCACACATCCCTACACATATGTTGCTAAAATTCCTTCCCAGAGGTTAGATGTAAGCGGTGTCAGCCCATTCTCCCAAGGTCTCAATGACAAATCAAGGCACAATCCCATGAAAGTTCACTTTGGGGAACCAAAGAGTTTATTGGGCTTCCTTACAGAGCATAGGTGGGGGGGGACAATTACAGGGGTCTGGATGCTCCTCCCCTAACTGGCACCTGGAAGTCCTTACCCAGAAGTAATAAAGCTCCCCTGTAGTCACATAGGGGAAGGAGGACCTGCGCACACTCGAGGAGTCCCCGGAGGATACATACTCTAATCCCAGGCCTTGCACTGCATTTAGAAGCGGTGGGAGCAGTTGGATTCTCAGTTGAGGGTCTCCTGCCCTACTGTACCCCTCTATTTGAGGTGCAAACAGCAAATACACTTGGGATGACCTTTTTCAAGGGGGACACAGCTGAACTTCTCCAGATGACAGTTGCTTGGCTTAAAGAACATTTAATCATAATAATGTAATTTAAAATAATAAAAAACTTTTTTGGGTCTTTTTTGTTTTGTTTTGTTTTTCGAGACGGGGGGTTTCTCTGTAGCTTTGGAGCCTGTCCTGGAACTCACTCTGTAGACCAGGCTGGCCTACAAACTCACAGAGATCCGCCTGCCTCTGTCTCCTGAGTGCTGGGATTAAAGGCGTGAGCCACCACCAACTGGCCCTTTTTGGGTCTTTTTAAGACAGGGTTTCTCTGTGTAGTCCTGTCTGTCCCAGAACTCGGTCTATAGACCAGGCTGGCCTCATACTCAGAGATCAACCCGCCTCTGTCTCCCAAGTGCTGGTATTAAGGGCATGTGCTACCACATCTGGCTAGTAAGAATCAATCTTAAAAAAATAAAAATTGTAAGGTGGAAAGAAATAGAGGAAAACATCTAAGTTGATCTCTGGCCTTGACATATGTAACACAGGTGCACCTCTCTCTCTCTCTCTCTCTCTCTCGCATGCACACACGCACACACACATCATAAAATGAAAAACACATTATGCACACACCACACCATAGTACTGAGCATCCTAGCTTCGTACTATGGAACACTGGGGTGTGTTTATTGTTTCCTCTGGGGGGGCTGACTGGAGCTGCCACTCAATTTGGCTGTCCAGGATTATGAGGGTATGAGATCACCTGTCACCAGTCCAGGAAAAGAGAAATCCAGTTTCCAGCTGACATTATCACATTTACACCACAGTGAAGTAGAAACATGTAAGTCCCAGAACCTCCTAAAACAGTCATGCACCATGTACAAAAGCATACAACACCTGTAGTAGCTCCTCCGGGGGTCAAGGGTTGGCAGAACTTCAAATGATAAATATCCCTTGTTTGATGTCCAGTAATAATGAGCTTGTACCTAGGGTGAGTCACCTATACCTCATTCAGTCTTGCGTCTTCTACACAGCACTATAGCTCCAGAGACACACTCAACCATCCTGAACATTCATTCATTCAACAAACATTACCTGGATGACTGTCAACCCACTGATTCATGAGTTGGAAAAAGGTAAAATATTATTTAGTAGCTAGAAAGGCGCAGTCAGGTAACTTAATGTCACTGGACACGAGCTTCCTAAGCAACTGTCCTCTGATCTTGAGAGAACTATAGTTTTGTGAACTCTTTGTTTAATTAATGAGGGCCATTCAGACTTCTATTTGCAGTTTTAGTTAAAAGTCCTTGGGTCTTTACAAACCAGGACCGGCTTTTCTGATTGGGCTAACTCCTTTGCCAGTTAAAAGCACTGTGTGTCTTTAAAACGGGGGCGGCCTCCTGTCAAACGGGCCCCAAAACATAGGCTGAAGACGCGTGGAGTCCCACCCACTTTCTGTGACGTCCTGCGTCCCGGCTTCTGATTGCGGGCTGCCGACGTCAATCGCACGGAGTACGTCTTGCTGGGACACAGTGGAGGTCTGCGCTCCCGTCTAAGGGGCGGTCGGGTGTCTTCTGCGCTCGCCCCACACCCGCGAGGCCCGCGCCGCCCGACCCAACGGCGGAGCCGCCCAGCGCCTCCCGTGGCACCCGCTCGCTCCTTGCTGGGGCGGACGTGGCCCTACGGCTCCGGTCACTATGGTCAGTGGTCGCGGGACGGGGAGGGGGCGCCGCCGGGGCTCATGTGCGTGCGCGCGGTCGGGCGCGAGGCTCAGCCCTTTCCATCCTCGGGATGCTGAGCCCCGGGGTGTGCCGCGCTGTTGATTGGGAACCTGCAGCTGGGAGATCCAGCCCGGACCGAGCCCTGCTTCCTCATGTCCACTCCAGGTGGACCCCAGGCGCCTCCTCAAAGTCCCGAGGCGTGTGCCTGGCCGGGACTGGATGGAGCGCCTCTGGGGTTGCGGTCCCCACTCTTTGTTAAGTAGCACTCCTGTGGACAGCTTGCCGCCCACCCATCGCGGACTTAGCCACTACAGACCGACTCTGCCCCACCAATCATTCCCAGGGACAAGCGATCTGGCCACCGGGGCAAGCCTTAGGGCCACTTGGACGTAAACTCAGTCTCCTGATGGCAACAGGTCTGTGGAGTCAGAACCACATGAAGAGGCGGCCCCCGGGTGTAAGGAATGAGTTAGGGGTCCAGGCAAAGTGATCTAGAAAAACCTACCATGTCTGAGCAGAGCAGGCCCAGGAGACTCTGGGCTGGTCAAACCTGGTAAACCAAGGACATGGGCAGGTGGGAAACTGAAGCCAGACAGGGAGAAAATTGGTAGGGATTGTGATGGTGCCACAGCTAGGACTTGAACCCAAGCCTCTGGTCCAGTGTTCTGTGTTGCATCAGCCCAGCCCCTTGGTCAGGCCCATGGGGTCAGGCCTCCTTCAGGGGATTGCCTATGGTGGCTGCCCATTTCAACTTCGAGCAAAGGGCTCTAGGGAGCCTGACCATTATATTAGTGCTACTGGTCAGCTTGGGATCACACTGCTCTGGGCTCAAGGGTCTCACCTATTTTTTGTTTGGCGTGGTGATGCTGGGTTTTGAATCCAGGGCTTCATGCATGTTAGACAAGGCTCGACTTCTGAACTAATCCCCAGTCCCTCACTTCCAGTCTGGGCTGCCCCAGTGACTACTATGAGGACCCTGTTTTGTTTTATTTTGGGGGGTGTGTGTTTGTGTGTGTGTGTTTGTGTGTGTGTGTGTGTGCCCGTGCGCTCGTCTGTTTTTTTTGTGCTTGCCTGTCATCCCACATTTGGGTCACTACTTTGGGATGTTGCAGGGAGGGTCCTAGTCAAAGCCTGTGCTGAGTGTCGATGGGCAGCCAGGACATCTTAAAAGCCATCCTCCTGCTAAGGTGTGCCTGGAAATGAGGGAGGGACTAGAAGCACTAGTTTTCTGTTTGTTCCTAGTACCCAAGCATTCGCCGGCTCTGCTGCTCCTGGAAAGTGACCTGGGTGTTTCTGCACCATCTGCCAGGGAACAGAGCTATGGAAATGACAGTTTTAGCCACGCAGAAGCTGGGGGCCGCATGGCTTCTGGCCACCACTGGTGGTAGCTGACAGTACATTACAACAAGGGCAGTAGGTACCGGGACGTCAACTTCTGTCCCTTACTGTGTAACTGGATCTTCCCTTAACCCAGGACACCAGCAGTTGGGACCCAAAGCAACTCCCCTCTGGAGAGTTTAGGTGCTGTGGAGAAAGAGGTAATAGTTAAGACCCACAAATAGGACATTTGTCTGGGAGTCATGGGAGAGGGCAGAACTAGTGACCGTTTACATGGCATTTGTTAGTATACATCTGTTGTGTTTCAGACACCTTGCTACATACTGGGGTCCATGATTGATTTATTTTAATGTTGTTAAATGTTGGTCGAGGCTGCCTGGTATGCATGGTGGATAGAAGAGACTACCTTGGGAATGACAACATCTTCCTCTATTTCCATGTCAGACACTGGCGGAGCTTGAAGGTAGGTCCCAGGCAGATGACATGAAGACCTCAGTAGTCAGGGCTGCAAATATCAAGGGGCTCACCCTCACTACAAGTACTTTTGCTCTTGGGGGGTAGGAGCGAGTGTCGAGCATAAGCATCGGAATAAACCACAAGTTCCTGTCCACTTTCTTCTATCATGCATTAAACAAGTCACACTGGCATCCTCAGCCTACATTGAGGCAGTGGTAAGAAACACAGGATACCTGACTTTTCCTGGCGTTCATGCCTGCGGGCCAGGTCACAGCCTATGACTTACTGACCTGGCCTGAAAGTCCACAGAGACCGTGGGAGCGTGGCACATTCCACTGGTGGGAAAGCTAGGTGCTGGAGGCTGTATAGGAGTATTCAGGAAGGATTGGGGAAAGAGTACATTCCAGACTAACAGGGTGATTGGCTTACAGGTCTTGGGAGGTGGTCAAAAGTGGGCATTCTGGAGTGAGTGAACATCCGATTTCGATGCAGGGAGGCTGCAGGAGCCGAGGGTAGTGAGTCTGGGACATTGGCCGGGTTAGGAGTATTCTGTGCAAAGCTTTGCATGCTGGGCTTTGGAGTTTTGGTTGTCTGCGCATGAGGGAACTGTACCGTTTTTGATGAATATGAAATGGTTTCTGGCTCCCTCTGATGCTGGGTCGTGGGTGGCCAGCTGGAGTGAGAGGCAGGCTTGCTCATTCAGTGTGCTCACTAGAGCTACTGCAGCCAAGTTCTCCAGCGGGATAGAGCTATAGGGACTTATTTTCTGATGAGTCTGGAGGCTGAAGGTGCAGAAAGGGCACACTCCCCATGAAGGTGTTTGGGAATGTTCTATCCCTGGCTTCCCCAAGCTTCCAGTAGTAGCTTGACTTGTGACATTGGAACTCATCTGCAGATGGCTCCCCCGTACATGTGTTTATGCTCCTCTTATAATAAGGAAATCAGTCATAGAACTGGTGACCCACCCTGCTCCATTGTGACCTCATGTTAACTAATTATATCAGTGATGACCATATTCTAAAGTAAAATTGCATTCTGAAGCCTGGAGCTAGGGTTTCAACAGTCCAGCTTGCAGCACTTGGGATATGGTTTTAGAATACATCCCAAAATTCCAGGAAGTGACAGATGAGTTGGCATTTGGGTGGAGAGAGACAGTCCAGGTCAGCCAGTGAACCCACCTGTCAAGTCATGTCCTGAACTAGTAAGATAAAGTGATAGGATGGAGGGGGAGGCTTCTCTTCTGAGGTGACATCTCCCAAGTCATGGAAAGAGGCAGGAGAACAGAGGGCCAAAGACACTGAGGTAGAAGTGTGTGTCCTGTTTGAGGGACAAGGCAGCCACTGTGGTCGGAGCCCAGATGGGAGGTTGTCAAAGATGGAGCAAGCAAGCCAGTAGATGGCTTGAAGAGGTTTTACACTGCCCCAACACTGTCCTAGGCTGGGTGATTTATTATGACTAGACATTTATTGGCTTCTCCTTCTGCAGGTGGCTGGTTAGGCCATCATCAAGGTGCTGGCCTCTGATGAGGGCCCACATGTCTTCCTACTGTGTCATAACATGGTAGGAGGGCAGAGTGGACTAGAGAAAACTCCTCCCTGTGATGGCTGCATTAATCCTTTCGTGACAGGGGAGTCCCTAGACCTAGTGACTTCTGAAAAACTATCACATTGGCAGTTAAATTGCAACTTGGTTTAGAGGGGACACTCGAACCTTAGCTTTCTAACCATGCCCTGCCCCATCTCTTGTTCTTCTCACATATAGGATGCATTTGTTCTATCCCAGTTATTCCCAGAGGCTCACCTTATTACAGCCCAACCCAGATGGCCAGAAGCCAGGGCTGTGACAGGTGGGCCAAGCAGACACAAGACCCAGGCTAGTGTCTTGATAGATCCTGCCAGCGCTGAGGGCCTGTCACCCAAGTGCCATGGCAGGCAAGCCTGAGATAGACATTTCCATCCCCAGAGTGGGAAGTCGGCCAGAAATAAGGAGTAAGTCATCGTATGTGAGTCCAGCAACCACAAACCAAGTTAGGGCCTCTGATTCCAGAATAATCTTGACTCTGTACTGCCTCCATGCCACTCGGGTGGCTGTTGGAACTGCCACCCCTGGGATTCGCTGGGTCAGCTTACCATAGCAATACTCCATCAGCATGGTCTTCTCTGTCGTGGGCATTACCCTAGAGGGGATTCTGCCTGGTTGCTCTGGGCCCCCACACTGTGCACCACACCTCAAGCTCTGACATCCTTCATGCCTCAGGGCCAACCCACGTGGAGTCTACCAAGGCCACAGCTTTGGCCACTGGGGTAGCAGCTCTCCCGGTGCCCGGCCACAGCTGGTCACACAGGAGATGTGTTGTCCTGAAATGTGGGACACTAGAGAGAGAGAGAGTTCCTGGAAATGTGCCCTCTGGGCATAGCCTCCAAGATCTCTGCTGTGTTTGGGGGTGTCTTCTACCGCGTCTCCTTGAGTGACACCTAGCTCTCTTCTTGTCCTAATTTCTAATTTCTTCGGCGGGTGGCCAGCCGCTGGGCCACTCCCTTGGTACACAGATGGCATTTCATTCTTTTACAGTCAGGCTGTGAGTTTTTCAAGACTTTCATCATCTTTCCTTATACGTTCCATCTTGACATCATCTCTCTCCTCTAACATGTTAGAAGATGAAGTTACAAGAAGCCACACCACAGTTCCAGTGATGCCGCCTTAGGTTCTGCCATCCCACGTCCTTCCCACTTCATTGTTCTTAAGTTCTGTTTTCCCATTTAGCTTTGGGGCAAGGACACCCCGCAGCCAAGTTCTTTCCCACTTGAGGAAATGGCCCCTCCTTCCAGCAGTCTCCAGGACTTCATTCCTCACCTCCACCTGAGGCTACATCCTCACAGTCTTTGCTGCCAGCGGTCTCACACAAAGTCTTCGAAGGCTCTCGCTTTCCCTTCTGCTCTCCGCCTTGCCTTCCCCACACCTGAATCGCCCTCCACGGTCTGTTCCCAGCTGCGACGGCTTCTCCAGCATTCACCTGGGAAGTGTCCCAGCTGTACCCACTCCTCTGTCCCGAAGCCTTCATGCCTTCAGGTATTTGTTACAGCAGCTGCTGCTCCTGGCTCCTGGCTATGTATTAGCCTGGTCGTGTTGCTGTAATGGGTTATCTCTGGGTGATTTATACCAAACATTCTTATTGGGCTCAGAGCTTGAGAGGCTGGGACAGCCTAAGATGAGGGGCCAGCCTCAGGCCAGGAGATTCTTGCTTTCTTACCACCAGGGAAGGCATCGCTTGGCAGAAGGGGGCTAGAGAAACTGAGTCAACACTGGGTACAATCCGTGATCGTGGTGTTAGTCCAATCCGTGAAGGCAGAACACTGCCTTTTGATACAATGACATCAGCAGCTAAGCCAGCAGCGTGGAGGGAACGAACAGCCAAGCCTAGCAGAGAATATTGAGGAAAGGCCCTGCCTGTTAGAGCAACCTGTGCTGGCTGCTCGTGGAGAAGGTGGGGCCAACTAGGAGTGGAAGTGTGGAGGTCACCGGGTAGAGTATATTGCATCCTCCTTGTGGGAGAGGGGCTCTCAGGCCAGACTCAGGAGCAGGGTGAGACAGTGAAGGAGGGCTCCTGGATTTGGGGGTAGACTCTGTCTGATTGAAGGGGTATCCTAGGGGCTAGAGAAGCCCAGGAGGACAGATGAGGCTATGGAAGAGCTGCTTAGATGTCTGAGCAGTTGCCAGCTGTTTGAGGCTAGAGTCCTAGGGAGAGGTGAGGCAGGAGCTAAGATCAGGTGGGTGGCCGCCTAAAGATGTTACATATAAGTTCATGTTATCTGAGGGAGGAAAAGGCCAGCAACTAAGATAAGGGGTTGGGGCCCCACAGAGAAGGGTCATGTAGTAAAGCTGAGAAATTGTCACCAAAGATTAGCATATCCTGTTCCCTAGCACCTATTTATATATTACTATGGCAAGAGAGGTTCCCAAGTGTGACTAGGGGCTGAACTGAGACATCACCCTTAGTTGTCAAGTGAGGTGCAGTGAGGTCACCACCAGGGTCCTTACAAGAGAAAGGGGGTGCAGGCCTCAGTAAGGGATCCATGGGAAGAAAGGTGAGAGAGGCGTCTGTCATTCATCATGGAAGCCAGACAGTCGTTCACATGTATTTATTTATGTGTGTTGGGGGGTACAGACATGACACAGAATGTGAGGTCAGAGAGTCAGTTCTCTCCTTCCACCACAGGGATCCCAAGGATCAAACTCAGATAGCACCCTCACCCACGGATCTCTGCCCCCACCCCAGACAGCCGAGGAAGGCAACCTGCAGAGCAGCAGAATCCAGAAGCCCCCAGAAAGCACGGCCTGTTCATAGCTCAACTTTAGACGGAGGAGGCTGGGCTGCTCATTGCCACCTGCAAAAAAAGTAAAGCGGTCATGTTCTGTGACACCACGGTTGTCCTCAGATGCTGGAGCAGGAATAAGTCCTTCAGGGAGACAGGTCTCCCTCTATGGGGGCTTCAGTGATCGTTGGCTTAACTCTCCCCATCAATAATGGGCTTTTGGACACTCCACAGGTGTAAAATATATGTATGTATGTATGTATGTATGTATGTGTGTGTGTGTATGGGTGTATATATATGGACGTGTGTGTTCATATATATATTCATCTAGAGAGAGAGAGAGAGACTTTTTGGGTATATGTGTGTGTGTGTGTGTATGGGTGTATATATATGGACGTGTGTGTTCATAATATATATATTCATCTAGAGAGAGAGAGGGACTTTTTTGGGTATATGTGTGTGATGTGTGCCTATGTATGTGTTCATGATGGCAGATTGTACCAACCTGTGTTTATGTGTGTGGAGGCCAGATTGACATCAGATGCCTTCCTATAATGTTTTCTTTTGACTTTTTTTAACATATGTATGTGTAGGTAGTACCTGCTTCCCAAGTATATGGGCACATGTGTACATGGATTGGCATGCATGTATGTGTTCATGCCTGTGAATGCTGGAAGTTGATAATGGGTCGTTTCCTCAATCACTGTTTATTTAGAGAGGGTCTCTTGCTGACCCTGGAGTTTATCAATCCCAGGTTCTAGCTAGCCAGCTTGCTCCAGGGATTCTGTCTCTGCTTCCTGTGTGCTGAGATTATAGGTAGCTGCCACACTGCCCACGCTGCCCAGATTTGAAGTGGGCTCTGGGGATCGGAACTCCACCCCTCAGCCTTTTGTATCAAGAGCTTTGATCACTGAGCCCTCTCCCCAGCCCCTCTAGTTTTTGAGACAGGATCTCTTCACTGAACCTGGAGCTCACTGACTTATTGGCCAGTCAGCAAACTCCAGAGATCTGAATATCTCTAAATACCTTTTCCACTGCTGAGATCACGGGCACATGATTTTTTACATGGGTGCTGGGTCACAGAATTTATGCTGAAGCAGTAAGTTCATTCATTACCTACTGAGTCACCTTCCCAGCCCCCAAGCAGACATTTAAAGGCACATTCCTTCTAGTGCTGTGAGGACTCCAGATCAGCAGGTAGAGCCCAGGGTGCAAGCCCGGGTGACTTCTGGCAAAGACTTGAGCCTTCTAGAGAGGTTGAGGCTCTGAACCTGCTGCTTGCAGGTGAGGCTGGAGTTTCCTGCTCTTCTGGGTGTTTTGAGGTCAGGCTGTGTGTTAAGTGATGGCTTGGGGGCCTGGTTGGTGAGTCAGTCCTTAAAGATGTCCAGAGGAGGATGGCTGCTTGCTAGGCCGGGTGGGTGCTGCTGGGCCTGGATGTGGGCATGCTCAGATGCACTTACAGGATGGCTGGGGGCAGATGGCATCTGTAGGCAGAAGAGCGAGCTGAGGCCTGATCGTGGAGCAGGTCAGTGAGACGTGCCTACCTCCACTGCTGAAACTGTTGGCAAGCGTGGGCGCTGCCTGCCCAGCTTAATTAATTAGCATCTATTTGCAAACCAGCAATTAAAGAGTCAGTGTCTTTCCTGTAGCCTGGTTAAGTCTGACAGGACAGTCGGGTGTGTCCTGTCTGTTTCCCTTTTCTCCATAACAACCTGGGATTCTTCAATTTGTTTAAAAGCAAACATCAGTTAATGTCAGCCAAGGTCAAAATCTGAGCATTGCTCCAGATTCCTGGACTAGTCAAATGATACTGCCCTTAAAATTTTCACAGAGCTGAGGCTTGGCTCACCTAGGAATGCTGGTGGGTTTGGGTGGAGACTTGGGTCCTTCTGAAGGTGTTTTAGGGACTTGAAATGCCATGGTAGAAACCTGCTTGTCACTAGGGTGTCCATGTATATACTTGGGAGTACTAGAAACCAACCCAAGGCCCATCTTCCTTTCTTCCATCCCTCCCTTCTCTCTCCCTCCTTCCCTTGAGACAGTCTCACAGTGTACCCTATGCTAGCCTTAATTTCACCATCCCCCTGCCTCAGTCTCCTGGATACTAGGATTACAGGCATGTGCCACCATACCCAGCCATGGCTAATTTTGAAATAGTATTGAGTAAAGTTTTTTTAAAAAAATCCCATAATATCTGTAGTATATGTTTAAATATATATTTTTAAATATATTTTTAGAAAATAGAAATATATCTCATCTGTAGTCTGATTCATAAAGACAGAAAGTAGAGGCATGATTTCCAAAGATGAGGGGGATGGGGTACTTAAGGCCATAGAACTATGTATATAAAAATGGCTAAAATGGTATGATTCATGTTATGTACATTTTGCCACCATACTCTTTAAAGACACATACATTTCACATACATAGCAAGTAGACCTTAGAGGGTTGGGGAATGAGTGAGGGACAGGGTTGGGGGACACAACAGAGATTAGGAACACATGAGATAAACTTGGAAAAAAAAATCTCCCACTGAGGCTGAGACTGACAAGGGCACAGCTCAACAGGTGCACAACTGGTTCCCCTACTTGGTGTCTTGTTATTAGTGTGACTGCTGCAAAGAGCTGGCGTGAATTTGCCAATGGCAGTGAGTTTATCTAATACACCAGGCAAATTCAGGCCCTGGGAAGCCTTCCCTGGTGTCGTGCCTCTCGCCCTCAGGATTCCTCTTCGAGAGAATGAACGGAGTCCCTTTTCCTTTCCTCCACGGAGGCCTTCTCAGAAACTGCCAAGTAAACATAGCCGACTGGGCATCCTTCTGTGGTCCCTAGACCCCTGACGCATTTATTCATTTCTGCTTTTTGTCTGGGACCAGAATTGAGTGCAAATTCATTAAATACAGTTGGGGCACTCTGCTCGGTAGCCTGTCATCCAGAAAGCCCCATGCACCATTTTAAGTCAGCCATCTGTAAAATTACTTTTATAAACAGTCATGGAGCCAGTAGCAAGATAGGAATGAGTTAGCAATGGAGCAAGAAGGAGTTTGGTTGAGTGGAACATGTGGCCACTTGCCAGCAGCCTGTGGGTCACCTTGCCATGTATACAAGGTGTGAAGAGGGCCATTCAGGCTGATTCCTCCCCATGGAGATTTGCCTCTGCAGCACAGGGTGAGAGGCATTAACTGCACCCCAGCAATTGTGTGTTACACAAATGATGCCGTTCTTCCGTGATTTAGAACATGACTTAGAACTATGTGTATCTAAGTTATGGTTATATTCCCACGAAGTCAACAAAGTTAGCTCCACCTAAGGTTTTGAAAACTTGTGAATGAAGTGGAGCCATTGGAAGCTGCAAGCCAGATGTCTCTAGGTCTTTGAAAGGGAGACTAGGAACTGGAAAGGAGGAACATGAGGAAGAAGCTGGTATCTTTGGACACAGGTAGACGGCTCGAAGGAAGCGGAGGAGAGGCTGACTCACCCCTGTGGTGGTAGGATTTGCTTTCTTGTTTAACTTTTTGTTTTGCAGAGCTAGGGCTGAACACAGGACCTTGCTTGCATCTGTGCCAGACAGGTGCTCCACTGTCGATCCACACCCTCAGCCTGCTGATACTTTTTAATGGCTGTGCCCAGTGTCACTTAGGAACTGTTCCTCGATACCCTGCAGTGAGCATCACAGACTGGCAAGGCTCTTGGAGACGCTGAACTCCCATCAGCAACTTCGGGAGGACAGTGTCTCTGGGGCCTGCCGAAGTGAAAGGTTGGACCCAGCCTCTGGGTAAGACGACCCAACACTGCCCTGGACAGGATATTTCTTTGCGGTCTGGCAGATGAGTCCTTTGAGCTCTGGAGTCTGGGCTGTGCCAGCCTAGCACTTTGGTGTTGTTTGAACTTCACACGGACCTGAATTAATCATGTCCTAGCTCAAACCACCTGACCTTGGCAGTGTCATGGGTATGATAATGGCCACCTCACAAGAGTGTTGTGATAATTGAGATAATGGGGATATACAAGCTTCTGTTCCAGTGTTTGGCACATAGTAGGTGCCCAGTAATGGCACCTGTCACCATTTCACATATTTTAGGGCTGAGTAGCAGCAGATCCTCAACCCATCCTCCTTATGTTGGCTTTCAACGTCTGGTCACAGGAGGACTGCTTAGACATTGCATCAGCGTCTCTGCTCTTTTTATCTCAAACCAGACCTTTCTCAGAAGCCCCAGCAGACTTTTTTATGGGCCTAGAATATGCAGATTTGGGTCATCTAGCTAGTCAGCTTGTCCCAAGGATCCCCTTGTACCAACCTCCTGAGAGCCAGGATTACAGGCCAGTTGTTTATTTAGCTTGTATGTATTCTGGGGATCTGAACTCTGGCCCTCCTACTTACAAGGCCGGTATTTTATCTACTGAGATATATCCTCAGCCATAGAACCCTTATTTTAAGTTGGAAACTCTTTATGTGGGTCAAACAAAACTTTAAAGAACAATTCTAATGTGTGTGTGTGCACATACACGTGAGTGTACACGCATTGGTATAAGTGTACACCATTAGCAGAAGTCAGAGGACAACTTGTGAGCATTGGTGCTATCCTTCTGCCATGTGGACTCCTGGGTTCAGTCTCCAGTGATCAGCGATCTGAGTCATCTCCCCAGCCCAAGCACCTTTTATTTCACTCTGTAGAGAAAACCATTCCTGGGTGGCTGGTGGCAACAGTGCAGAGCCAGTAGGCTGAGCCCCAACCCCTGAGCACTCTCACCCCCAGCCTAGTGACAAAGCACAGGTGGGGAGGTGACTGTCGTCCCTAGATCTGTGGCATCCTCTGCCCTGTCTCCATCCTGCTTGCCGAGTCCTTCCAGGGCTTAGAGACACTGGCTCTCCATGGACACATGCTCAGGTTTGGTTCTGGCCTTGGCTCCAAGCTGGGCAGCACCAGTAGGCCGTATGGGAAGATGTCCCACTTGCCCCAGCCCTTGTGTGAACTCCGATCATTAGCCATTCCCTAGCACACACCCTGCACTGCCACATGGGGTCACCTCAAGCTAACTTTTACCTCGTGGTATTACTGGCTTTTGTGTAGGGATGGAAATAGCCCTTTATTGGCAGCATATGACACCAAGCTTACATAGGATGCATGTTCAGGAACTGGGGGAAGGAAATGGGAGTAAAGGAAAGAAAGAATGAATAAGTGAATGAGTGAATGAATGAATGAGGTGGGAACATACTCCAGCATAGAGGTTTATTAAGTCTGAGGTGTTAAATACTATGAAATGAATCTGTTAGCAAATTATGAGGTCAGTTCTTTACAATCAGGATACTTCATGATGGTACCGATCCTGCTTGTTCTCGCCCTGGGACCAGGACAATCCAGGCAGGTCCCTAGGGTGCTGGTCACATGATCACACATCCCTTCCAAGGGGAGGGAGCATGTTCTGGGTTGTGTAACTGGTCATTCAGAGACCGTCAGTTCCAAGAGCCCCTTGCGTGCTTTTGAAGCCAGCTTAGAAATGGTTCTTCTTTCTCTTTCAGAGTGAAACATCTTTCAACCTAATATCAGAGAAATGTGACATTCTATCCATTCTTCGGGATCATCCTGAAAACAGGATTTATCAGAGGAAAATCCAGGTGAGGCAGAGAGTGGAGAGACCAAGAGCCTAAACAAAGGGGGTGGAGGTCGCCAGTAAAGAAGGGGACAGCTTTTGGAAGGCATGGAGTTCGGGCCAAGTTCCTAGGCAAACAGAAATGCTCTTAGACCATTCTGACATTCGGTACTTACCTCAGAGAGAGATCCTTTCCTTGTGGGAAAAATCATACATTTTAAAGCTAAGCGCTTGCTCTAAGTGCTGGGTTTACTTGCGTGAGACTTTTTTATGATTCTGTGTGGCAAGTATTTCTGTTATCCCCACCGGACAACTAAGGAGACTGAGGTGTGGCCACATAGCTCCTGAACTGCCCAGCAGGGCTGATCTCATCACTGCTCTACTAGGGGACCTCTCAGGATAGTAACATCTCTGGGAGGCTGCAGGGTCACTCGCAGAGCCAGAGAGGATGGAGAGCGAGGCCCCACTCCGTGGTGCACATGGCAGATCGGCTCAGTCTTTGACAGCATTGCTATGCAGTCTTCTGGACTCCTTCTACGGACCTTGCAGATACAGCACAGTGCTGGGGGCTTCTCTTACCTGGAGAGACTCCTGGGGCAGGAAGCAGTCAGCAGCTCAGGGTGACACTGGTGTCCTGAGGCCTATATATGGCCAGAGGAAGCACTTCCAGCAGGACTCAGGGTTGAGGACAGTCTGCTCTGTGTTCCCTTAGCCTCTCAGGGGCTGAGAGGAGGGACACTGTCCCTGATCAGCCTGCTTCAAATGCTCCAGATGAGCCCTATGCCTTCTAGTTGCTGGGGCTTCCCAGTCCCTTTAAACCAGGCAGCAGTTGCAAAACCCCAACTACTGTCCCACAAGACAGAGAGGGGGCTCTAGGCCATTTCAGAGAGATGCTGGGAGTAGGCCAAAGGAATGGGCAGCATGCCGCTCCTGACACGGCTGAGAGACATTTATAGGACTGCTGAGGCTGTGTAGTGTTCTGCAGCCCCCCTGCCACACACCACATTCAGCTGCCATGAATACCTTTTCTGACTAGAAGTCTGGTGTAGATGTCTCTAACCCAGGGCACCCCAGCTCTTGTCCTCAAACTCTGTCACCACCATCTAACTCTGTGTCGCCTTCCCTGATGAAGTCTGCCTAGTGCCAGGAGCTGACTGACATCCTTGGGGTCTCACATCCTAGTCAGTGTATTTGTGAATCTGTGGGATGGATGAGGGTGGGGGACCCTGAATGGAGGGAGCAAGGGCCAGGCCAGTGGCTGACCCACACCAATGCCATTGCTGCTGCTGAGGTTCCTGTGTCCTCCTCTCCCCTTAGGAACTCAGCAAAAGATTTATCTCAATCCGAAAGACCAAAGGAGATGGGAACTGCTTCTACAGGGCCTTGGGCTATTCCTACCTGGAGTCTTTGCTGGGCAAGAGCAGAGAGATCCTCAAGTGAGTGTGACCTGTGCACTCCTCTGCTTCTCTGTGCTGCCATCTCACCATGCTGTAGCAGGGGGTGCTGAGAAATGCCTGGTAGAGGTGTAGCACGCCTGGAAACCTAGTTTCCCACTGTGATGGTGTTGATGGCAGCCCGGAGGCTGAGGAAGGTGTCAGTAACTTGTCTGGTAATTGCTCAGCAATGCCTGAAGGCATGGCTCACCAATGCTGGATGGGCACTTGATATTTACTGCAGAAAGGAGGGAGGGAGAGAGGAAGAAAGGAAGGAAAAACATGTGTAGGCACACAGTAAGACCCTGTTTCAAATACCAACAAAAGGAGGAGGAGGGAGGAGGAAGGAGGAAGAAGGAGGAGGAAAGAAGAGAAAGAAAAAAGGAAGAAGCTTGTCCAAGAAGGAAAAAGAGAAAAAGGAAGCTTGTCCTTTGGCCTTGGTCATGTTCTTGTGTGTGTGTGACAATGAAGGCACACTGCCTTCTCTTTCCTTTGCTCCACTGATGGGCAGCCACTTTTACCAAGCCATCTTGCTGGCCCTATATCCCGATAGTGAGTACAGCCCAGTGCCAGGCTGCTCCTGAGGGTAATGAAGAGCAGTAGCCAGGACAGACTCCTCACTGTGCCCATAAGGGTCCTGTGACCCTGTGCATCAGCGTGGGAACAGAAGCCATGGGGCTGGGGAGGCCTGACCTGATTGGGAGCAAGCTGGTGTTAGGACTGGTTTCGATCCACCCCACATGAGTAACCAGAGCAGGTCTGAGGGATGGAAGTGCATGCTGGGGTCCAGAGTTCTCACCTCCCTAATGCAACATTCCCCAGCCACCTAGAAGCACAGGGAGAACTAAATAGGAAACTGTGTGTTGAGTGTTTTGCCTGCATGTGTGTATGTGTCCCACATGTGTCCTCAGTGCCAGAAAAGGTCAGAAGAGGACATTGGATCTCCTGGAACTGGAGTTACGGTTATGAACTTGTACTGGGACTCAAACCGGGATGTCTGCAAGAGTGTGTTCTTAACTCTGAGCCATCTCCCCAGCCCCGCTCTAGGTTTTTAGAGTGCTTTATTTCCTTGTATCTTTACACCATTTGGGGCTTAGTACAGGGTGCTAGTTCTCGAACCGTTCATTAGCTTAAGGGACGGGGAGAGAAGGGAAAGAGCTGGACAGGACCAGGGCGGATGAAAAGACATCACAGGGACCACAGGGATAGGGGGCCTTTGAAAGGGAATTGTCGTATCTGGGAAGTATGCTGTGATTGCCTCAATTTCTTCATCTGAGAACCGGAGTCGTCCTCAGCAGGGAAGGCAGCGGGCCAGCATGGCTATGTGGAGCGCTTTAGAGACAACGTAAGGCACCTCTGTGAGGCTGGTGTGGACTGGGCAGTTGCCTGTCACAGCAACACCCTGTGTTCCCCGTGACCATCAGGTAAACCTCAGGTCTCCTCCCCTCTAGGTTTAAAGAGCATGTGCTACAGACTCCAAATGACCTCCTGGCTGCCGGCTTTGAGGAACACAAGTTCAGAAACCCCTTTAACGCTGTGAGTTCACCTGAGCCACACTGGCTGGGGACCAAGGCCTCCCACATGGGCAGAGCAGACAGGCTGGAGGGCCTCAGCCCACCCACGGCTGTGCAGTTTTCTTAGTCCTCCCACCTGGGTTGGGGGCAGGACAGTCATGTCCTGTTTGTAGGGATATGTAGGTCCAGGGGCCCTCGGTTCGGAGGACTGCTGGCCTCCTGCCGTTCTGAATGTATGGCGGAAGGATACTCAGTGGCAGACCCACAGATGTGCTTCCGGGCTTCAGCTTCTGCAATCTATCTCACAATGAGCTCTGAGGGGTCCCACAGGGTGTGGGGGGCAGATGCTTGCTAGGGCCTATGCTGATGGTGGCAGCGTGAAGTTTTACAGTGTGGTCGAGCTGGTAGAGAAGGACAGCTCAGTGTCCAGCCTGCTGAAGGTGTTCAATGACCAGAGCTCCTCGGACCAGATCGTGCAGTTCTTGCGCCTGCTCACATCAGCCTTCATCAGGAACCGAGCTGACTTCTTCCGGCATTTCATTGATGAGGAGATGGACATCAAAGACTTCTGCACTCACGTAGGTCCCTAGCATCCTCCTCGGGGATGTAACCCCTAGCCTGGGCTTTGTCCGTCTGTCTCTTATACATCCTGGGACCACTGTTTCTGCCCAGAGGAACATCCTTGCGATGCCAGCTAGTGAAGTTAGTACATGGAGACCTCTTTGTGAGTGGCCTGAGCCACTTGAGCAAGCTGCTTGCAGTCCCAGGGAATCTCAGGACTTGAGACTGCTCTGCTGATAAACTGCAGAGTTGCAGCACCTGCCACATTAGCCCAAAGATGGGCTTTCATTTAGATGCATTTATCTGAAGATGTATTTATATGGCCCGCATATAAACAGTGGACAATTTTCACAAGGCTCTCTGGATTTTTTTTTTTTTTTAAATTAGGAGGTACTGGGCTCTAAGTTGGATGGTGACTACTAGCTGCTCTCTTTGGGGTACCTGGCACCATCTCTGCCCCTAGTCTCTGCAGCATCAGGGCTCACTCACAGGTTCTGGCCTCTGCAAGCACTTGCACTTAGAAGCCTTTGATGGCAAGGTCCTTTTAGTTCTAAGTTTTGATGCTAGCCTGAAAGATTCCTCCACTTTTGCACAATCCTTAAGGGTTTGAAATAAAAATGGTTCAGGTTCCTTTTCTACAAGCCCAGTCATCTCTGGCTGTGTTGCTTCCGTGACAGGTGGGTGTCAGCACCTGTGCCCACATATGCTTGAGAAGAGCACCCTCCCCACCCTGCAGCACAGGTGGCCATGATCCTGAAAGCCAGGGCTGCACGCACCCTCCTCCCCTGGCCTCCCTAAGTGTTTAATTTTGGCCTTGCAGGAAGTGGAGCCCATGGCCATGGAGTGTGACCACGTCCAGATCACAGCTCTGTCGCAGGCACTGAACATCGCTCTGCAGGTGGAGTATGTGGACGAGATGGACACCGCTCTGAACCACCACGTGTTCCCTGAGGCTGCCATACCTTCCGTTTATCTGCTCTACAAAACATCCCATTACAACATCCTGTATGCAGCTGAAAAACACTAATTTTAGGCCTTGCCGGAGCCTGTCATCTAATGGACTGCAATCTGAATGGAACCTTCTGACTTGGCAATTTTTTAATTGATTTAGACAACTAGAAAACGTACAGCCTTTTGGGTAAAGCCACTGAGCTGAGACCTGTGCCCACTATGGACTGTCATGACTTAATAGGAATTTTAGTATTTATTTTGATAGATGATGTAATGCCTGCTAACTCTGGACCAGAAAGCCAGGAACCCTGTCTATGTATCCGTTTACTGTAAGAACCTCGTTGGACCTATTTATTTATTGGGAAGAGGTTCCTGGCAGTGTTGATATGATGTTGTTTGAAAATGGGGATATATGGTTAGTCCTCATCAGGGGCAGTGGCCTTCATAGGGAAGAAAAGCTCAGGTCGGCTGCCATATTCAGGTGACTTACCAGACCTATGAAGAGTTCAGCCCTACTGTGGTGGGTGTGTAATGATAGACAGCTGTCTGAATGTGTAGTGTCATTCATGATGGCCTGCTTTCCCATGCACGAGAGAGAGAGAGAGTAGAGAGACTTTTATACCAAAGTCCAGAAAAGGACTTTAGCCTTCAGCATAAAGCTCAGGTTGTGAGGTCCTTCTACCTCAGGACCAGAACTCCTGACTTTGGGGGACAGGCCCTTCAGGGTTCTGCCTTCAACCCGACCTAGATAAGGCTTGACAAAGATAAAGGCCTGAACCTGAGTCAGTGTGTTCATGTCTGGGCCCGGGGAGCTGCAGCTGCCCGTCATCCCCAGTGAATTCTAGAAGCGTCTAAGTTAAGTCAGCTGGGTAGGGGTGTAGCATGGAAACAAGGGCAGCGCAAGGCTCCTCAGTTTCCCCAGCCAGGCTTTGGAGGCAGAGAGGCAGGAAAGAACAGACAAGCCGTAGACGGTGGCAGGGGCCTTTCCGGTGCTGGCAGCAGCCTCTTCCTCTGCACATGTCCCCTAATAGCCCCCTTTACATTTGCTGCCTCAAGACCTTCAGGAGTGCCCCTGAGGACACCGTGGGAAAGTCAGTCTCCAGCTGGGTTGAGGCACTAGCTAGCCATTCCTTCTTCTGTAGGACAGCCATGGAACCACCCACTGGTACCCTTCCTTGGGTGCAAAGCCCCGCCCCCCAACCCATGTTTCATTCTGCAGGGATTAAGGCTGCTGGTGCTACTGTGAGGGTCTGCGACAGTCTGCACACAAGACCAGAAGGATCCTGAGTCTTACACAAATCTCGGATCTCTATCTTTTGCTTGGTGTAAGTCAAAAGGACCCAGCTGTCTGGGCAGTGTGGGAACCAAGGCCAACATTTAGATCCAAGGGCTCTAGCTAAGTGAGTCTGTCATTGGCACAGGAGTGTAAATCTGGCCTTCGTCTTTCGATTTGTTAAGTGTCCTGCCCTGATCTGGGTATGAGCATTGGGGTCTATGACAAGTACTCCGGAAGAGTAGGGGCCCATTTCCGTGTCTATCTTCAGCCAGACTATTCTTCACTTCCTGGCTGAATGGTATGAACACAGAATGCCTGCCTGGGCTGCTCCAACGAGTTCAGATGAGTCTAGGAACAGGGCAATGGGGAGACTTGGGAACATGTTAAAACCTGGTTGCCCACAGCAGTTCCTAACTAGGCTATAGCAACAGGTCATGCCAGCATACCTACTTTCTGAATGACTCCTGCACCCCTACGGCCGCCTCTTTCTAGACAAAACACTGGAAGCACAGGCGCTTTAAGAGGTCATCTTTGCAAATGCTTGTGCGTTCCTCACTTTCCCAGAGGAAACAACTAGCAGGGGCAATAACAGAACAGTGTACCTGCTCTGGCTGTCTTCCTAGAACAGGAGAAACTGTGCTAGGGTCAGCTGCCCAAGTTCAATTCTCAGCTGTGGAACCTTGCCCAAGCCATTTCACCGCTGGGCTTTGGAAGCAGAGAAGCATGCCTCAGAAGTGAGTGGCCTCCCTAAGTATGAGCCATAGGGAGCAGTGCAACAGGTCTAAGAGCCAAGTATACAGCTAGCCTGGGACAGCGGGGCTTGGGGTTCAGTGAGTGCCCAAGGCCAAGCCCTTCAGTTTCCTTCACATGAAAACATCCTTCATAGCATTAAAACAGTTTCTATCTTTCAGTCTGGCTTCTTAATGTTAGATACTAGTTACATAATGACCACCATCTTCCCACAGGCCACTCATGAGTGGATCACACTGGAAGGGTGTGGGAAGCTGTGTACAGACTTGACCAAAGCCTTAGCACACTAGTGGACACAGATGGGCTTGGAACACCAGCCCTATCTTATCAAGGGTGTGCAGGGCCCCTGAGCCTGCTTATCAACTCCATGGACATCTCATAGCATCATCTGTCCTCCCAGCCAGGTCAGTAGACAGTGGGGTTACGGGAAGGGCACCTACCTGGAGATGTTGCTGTGTCCCTAACATCAGAACAATAGAACTCACTCAGATGGAAGATGCTCCAGGTTACCAACATCGCATCTGGATGTTGGGTGGCAATGGCTAAATCTTAACCACTAAAGGTTCACTTTCTCAACTACAGAAAAAAAGGGTATTAAGATACACCATGACCCCAGACTACCAAATGAGAATTTAAATCAGTAAGTATCTAATAGCTATGACTTGTACAGTCCTATAATCCTTGCTTGTGAGGATGCTGAGGCAAGCAGGTTCCCAGTTCATGGCTTGCCTAGACAATGGGACTATCCAAACTAAGAAGTAGCCAGCAGAAGGCTCAAAGGATACAAGCACTCACCATCCAAGCCAATTATCTCCATGGGTGAGCAGCCCCCCACCCTCCATCACATCATATATATATGGTTCAGATAACCCAGTACTTGCACAGCACATGAGGCCCTGGGCTCAATCTCTATTAGTTCAGGGGGTTAAAAGGTATCTTAATGCCAGGCAATCAGTCAACAGTGACATCAGAATCCGAGTTTAGGCTCAAGGATAAAAGGGAGGCCCCATGGCTACCTCTCAACCTTGCTACGAGATAAAGGAGACTGTGTTTCTTACATATTAGGATATTTAGGCATGCCTGTGTACTAAAATCCAGATAAGACAGCGGACAGTAGTGTGACACAGAAAAGGAGCTGGTATTATACTACTGTGGAAAAGGACAGGGACATAGGCTGAAGACCTGGCAGTTTGTGCTACAGTGACACCATTTCCCCTATGAAGGAACAGTACTGTGTTGGCCCAAGGGAATCTCAAAGTTAATGATAAAACACACTGCAACACCCGCAGGGCAATTCTCTGCTCCCGTTTGTTTTTTAATTGGGAAACCAAGGTGCACACAAGAAGCCTGCATAAACTGGATACAGAGACGCAGCTGCTGGCTACTACGCTTACTCCACAACACACGTGTGCACGAGCTCTTTTTGGCTAAAAGATGGAAGAGTGAGACATTTTCCCGGGTAGACGGAGGGGTGAAGCGCAGGCTAGGAACGCTTTCACAGACAGCTGGAGGAGAGGTACCACTAAGCGGTCACCACACTGGGGGCAGTTAGCTTGTGCTCGGACTTGGCTGTGGCGGCGCCCGATGCTCTTTTGGCTTCCTCCTCCTCCTCTTCTGTCTGGAGAGGCAGCTCAGCGCAGACTCACCATTCCTGGGGGCCACCACAGGCTGAGGCGGCCTGCCAGACTGTGTGGGGTACCTGGTCTTCAGGTTCTCCTGGAAGAGTGGCTGGGAGAGCAGATGGCGTAGCTCCTGCTTCAGGATCTTCATCTGCTTCTGTCGCCGACGCTCTTCCTGCTGGTCGGCTTTTCCTCCTTGAGACACACAAATATATGATCATGTTTATGCAGAAACACTTTCTTTAGACTAATATAAGCTGTGGTGCTTTAAGTTCAGAACCATAAACGGAACTTCTGTTTAGGAGGGATGTGATGGGCCACTGTCCGTCACTGTTCAGGGCCAGTAAAGATAGAAAGTCCTCAATTTACAGAAAAGGCAACTCGGGCTTAGGAGTCACATCACTGGTGCAGAGCAAACCATCAGAGATTGGAGCTCACATCTGACTGAAGTCTGCTGCTCTACCACTGCAGCTACACACTACTACCTCAAGTATGGCAATCACAAATTCCTCAGAAGAGAGTAAAGACTTCTCTGCAGCCTGATTCTTCAGTACCTCCCCAACCAATGCTGGAAGTGGACACAGCCCAAGTCCCCACTCAGGCAAGCCTGGAGTCAAAAAGGAAAGCCAGGGACTCACATCTCTATTTGAGCCCTAGGCCAGAGCCACAAGGAGGAGTGCACTGTTGGCAAACTCCAGGCTCCCACACTGGGCAGCAGTCTGCCTCTCAACTTGATGGCTGGGCAGAGAAGCCAACACCCCAGCTGAGCTGAGCTGCTGGTGTGGAAGAAGGAGCACAACCGCTGTCATGAGCCCCAGACGTAATTCTCAGCTCCCCACGCAAGGCTGTGCAGCCTGGTCCCCTCCCTGGCTTCTGGTCCAAAGACAGAAGAGGGCTTAGGTGCCGCTGGCGGTAGAGCTGTTCTAATGTGCAGATTCCTTCTCTTTGGGACCTTCCCCTGCATGTAAAAGAGCAATGGTTCCCACTCGATTCATGCCAAGAGGCTGGGGTGTTAAGGGAGATATGGAGGTGCTTTGCTGCCTTGCAAGGCAGGTGTAGTACTAACTACAACGATAAATAATGACTTAACAGTCTCCTGTACCTGTTTTTTGAGCACACCTGTACCCAGTTTGCCTCCTTTACTCAATCTTAAGCTAGGAGACAGGAAGTTTACTACCTGTCTTATAGAAGAAGAAAGAGGTATACAAAAAGGCTAACGACACAGTAAGAGAACAGGCTGCATTAACAAGGACATCCTGCTTGTGTCTGCTCCTGGTCGCAGACTCCATGGGCTGTCCATATGAGACAGAATCAGACACATAAGAAAGGTCCAGGGCAGGCCCACACGGGATTAGTAGGCATGAGACAAGAAAAGGGACACTGCCATTTCTGATGGGTCACAGAAGTCAAGGGAACTCCAGTGCTGGAGGCAGCCCCACCCCCCAGCCTGGGCGCACCTTTGTACATGTCTTCTTCTAGCTCAATCTCGAGAGCTGCCGCCGCCTGCTCAATCCATGAGTTGTGCAGACAAGCCTGGAAGTTCCGGTACTCAGCCTTTTCAACCTGCCGGGCTAGACGGATCCGCTCCTGAGGGGACAGGAGCACAAAATTCTCATCTGACAGAGGGCCTGGGCCTCTCAGCAAGCAAAGCTTCACTGAAACTGTCCTAAGCTGCTCCGTGAGCAGTAAGCAGTGAGACTAACTCAGATCCCATTGAAACCCTTTGCCTGGGCTCCTGACAACACCTGGCCATCATTACCTACACAACACGAAAGCCTGCTTGTACCGCATAGAGGACTGTCCCAGGCTGCCAACTTACGGGTGGCCAGACTGAACTAGTTTCCCCAGGCGTCACATTTGGTCTCCTCAATTCTTCTCATGGCTCTGGGGTCAGAATGCAGTGATATAATGCCCCCTTCACCTGACATGGGAGATCACATGCAGTGAGGATAAGAAGCCATGAAAACGGGGTGCTCCCAGGCTCAATAGGAATTCTGTGTTCCTTCCCACCAGCCCCATCATAAATCCTCACACGACCAACATACCTTCCATGCCAAGTGGCCACAGGCCCTCCAACTGCCCCTTGTTTCCACTCCCTCAATGGCTGCAACTCCACCCCCTTTCCGCCCTTCCTCACCTCTGCAGTAAGATGAAGATCTTCTCCCCACATCATAACCACATGCCTGCTAGCCTCAGGGCTCCATGGAGACCTCACTGTGCTGTGGGCCTGGCCTAGACACACACTGGTGAGCCTCTGGGGAAAATACCCCACTTAGTCCCTGCTACATTGTGACCCAGGGTACACCTTCACAGTGAATGCTCCCAAGTTAATAGAGATACAGAAAGCAAGCCTTACTGCCTCTGCTACAGGAGTACACCAAACTTCAAGATCAGACACCAAAGTGGATGAGGGAGAAAATACACTTCTTTGTGGCACAAATTCTAATTGGTCTTCAATAATAAGAAACCCTAAGTCAGTTAAAGGGGTAAATGCTGAAAGATCAGAGAAGCGGAGCAGCCAGCTGCTAGTTCTTACCTCTACCGAATCCTCAGACCGAATGGGTGATCCTCTCTCCAGGATGAGACTGAATGCTATGCCTCCTGTCTCTTCCCGCTTTATATCACTCTCTCCGCCCAGCTGTATCCCTTCCTGTCTCCCCTTCCTAGTGCTGGGATTAAAGGTGTGAGCCACCACTGCCTGGCCTCTATGGCTAACTAGTGGCTAGCTCCAAACTCTGATCTTCAGGCAAGCTTTATTTGTTAAAGCACAGAAAAATATCATCACAACCCTTTTCTGCTTTTCTCCCAGGTCTGGTGCCCCAAGCCTTTTTTACAAAAGCCTCCATCCAGCCATCAGCAGAAGCACTTCTAGGTTCTCTAGCGTGAGGCTTCTGGCCTCAGAGCAAGGTGTTCTGTGAGGGGGTTTAACTGCTTTACCTTGACCACATCCATGTACTTTGACTGCACTGGGAACAGTGGGATGTCCTCATCTTTCTTCAGAGTTTTGTAAATCTTCCTGAAGTTCATCACATCCTCAGGCCCAATCAGCATCAAGCTGAGGCCTTCACTGGTAGCACGGGCAGTCCGACCACTCCGGTGGATATAAATCTCTGAGGTGCGGGGCACCTGCCGAAGCAGCAAGGAGGATCAGCACACAGACAATGTCCAACAGAGTTCTCTCCCTCAGAGCCATATCCCCAAACTGGATCTGCTCTCTGAGGGACAGAAACCTCTCCAGCACTGTGGACCAACGTAGCCCTACTTCCAGAAACATGGACTGTCCCTAAGTTGACAGTCTATCCACCAGGCTCTGCCCTCTCACGGCCTCCACACTGGCTCAGCTCTTCACAATCAACCGGGGTGTCTCTCCTACTCGCCACTCCCACGCCCCTTGTAACCAATGCCATCTAGTCTACTTCACACTTCAGTCTCAGCTTTAAATGTCCCGACTCGGCATGGGCGACTGACGACAGAACAGTGACCGAGCGACTGCTCGAGGCCAACCAGACACAGAGGCTTTGGATGTGTGGTGTGAATGAGATGTTCCCTAGGTCTCTGAATATCTGCTTCCCATTGAGGCTAAGGAGGTGTTACCTTGCTGGGGAAGTGTGTCACTGGTGGCAGGCTTTGAGGCTTCGGAAGCCACGTACCATTTCCAGTGTACTCTCTGCTTCTTATCTGCAGCTAAGCTCTCAGCTCCTGCTCCACCCGCTCCACCCGTTAGCTCTACTCCCTCATTGTGGACTTAGCACTCTGGAACCATAAGCCATTAACCATAAATAAACCCTTTCTTCTAAACTGCCTTGGTCAACTGTTTATCACAGCAATAGAAATGTAATGAAGGCCCGGCAGTGGTAGCACATGCCTTGCCTTTATTCCCAGCACTTGAGAGGCAGAGGCAGGCAGATCTCTGTGCCAGCCTGGTCTACAAAGAGAGTTCCAGGACAGCCAGGGCTACAGAGAAAAACTCTGTTTGGAAAAACAAACAAACAAACAAACAAAAAAAAGAAAATGAAGGTAAAATTATCCTAGTCATATGAAATACTTGATCATTACCCACATATTGTAAACCAGGAAACTAAAATACAAAGTGGTCTACTCACTTCCCTTGTTACCCAACTAAATGAGTGTGGGAGCCAGGATTCAAAGACCTGTGAAGCCCAGGTCAACCTATGGCAGGCATATTGTCCACAGACAGCATGGCATGGGTATTCGTGCCCTGCCTCCCTGCCTCCTGGGGTGACCACCATTAATGAAGTGCAGTGGCTCAGTGTCCACTACAGACCGCTTACCATGTTCCAGCAACGAGGCTTGCCATCCTAATGTTACAGAATGAAGAGCCAACTCCTGACTGTGATACTCTAGGCTTCAGCCGCCCACTCCTAGCTGACTCTGCTGGCCGCAGCAACTATTCACCTACTCACATCCCAACGAGGTCCTCCTCTCACTCACTCCAAGTTAGTGACCCTGTGTTACGTTTTCTCAAGTTGATACAAGTTAGAGTCCTCTGGGAAGAGGGAACCTCAACTGAGGAAACACTGCAATCAGATCAATTGGCCTATGGACAAGTCTGTGGGGCATTTTTATTGATTAATGATTGATGTGAGAGCCCCCTCCACAGGTGGTCTGGGGTTATATAAGCAAGCAATCTGACAAAACCAGCAGGAACAAGTCAGAAAGCAGCACTCCATGGCTGTCAGCTTCAGTTCCTGCCTCCAGGCTCCGGCCCTGCCTTCCCTTCACAGTGGGCTGTAAACAAAGCCTCTCCTCCCCAGGGTGCTTTTGGGTCATGGTGTTTACACAGCAGCAGAACCCTAACTAAGACACACCCCCCACACAGCTACCCACACAGCCCTTTCTCCATCCTGGAACCGTACCATCTCCTGGAAAGCACTCAGCACCTCTCAAACTGTGTTCATGTGATAATTTTCCGTCCTGTGTTATAGTGGTGGCCATATGTCACTTCTCCACTATGGGATGCAGTACTTCTTAGGGGCTGGGACTATGTGCTGTAGTCCTGGTATCGTCTACAAGCAACCCAGTACCTGCTCCAGAGATGAAATTGGTACTCCCAAAATATTTTTCAAAGCAAAAAAATAAATAAATAAAAAACGAAAAAATAATTTTAAAAACTGCTGTGAAACAATCTTTTTGTACATTGTAAATATGTATTTTCTCATCGGTTAATAAAGAGCTGACTGGCCAATAGCTGGGCCAGTCAAGTTACATGAGAAGCAAGACAAGCATTCTGTGCTGAAAAAAAGGTACTGCCAAGTGGTAGAATGTAGATAAGAAATATGGGTTAATTTAAGTTGCAAGAGCTAGTTTAGTAACTAGCCTAAGTTATCAGCCAAGCATTATAATTAATATTAAGTCTCTGGGTAACTGGGGAGCCAGTGGTCCTAATGAAAAACCCTGCTTACAAAAACTGTCCTAAGAGATGCCAGGCTTTCCACACTGTGGTGGGCGCTTCACTATCCAGTCAGTTCTAACAACCCTAAAGGGCAGGTATGGTTGTTGCTTCCAGCTTACCGGTGACAGCACTAAAATGAATGGTGCCAAAGTTCTCACCCAAAGCTGTCAACCTTGAGGCATCAGAGTGGTGTTCTATTCTTGGCGGTAGGATCTGGAGCCCATGCTCCCAGCTACAACTACCTGCTGCTGTTTGCTCTTCACAATCACTGATGTTACTGCTGCTGCTGTTCCAGAACATACAGTCATGTTTCCAACTGGGCAGCCCAAGATCTTTACATATGCCTTCCTAACCCAGCAACATACTACCCTGCCATCCACAAAATGAGAAAACCGAGGATGGAGACTAAAAAATGTGTTGAAGGTCACACAGCTGGGATTTAGCCAAGGAGGTCTTAACTACACCACTCTTGCACTGCACACCAGACTAGCCATTTAACGCACTGCGGTGAGGGTCCTAGATAAAACCCCCAAACAACCCAAGCTATTGCTAATGCTAATTGTTGCTCTCCACAAACTGATGGTAAGACCCTACTGTTGAAGGGAACACCTACATAACTCACTGAATATGAAGAAGCTGAGCCTACCTAGAATCTTCATCCCTACAGGCTAGTGAGTGCTTATGCAGACTAGTGTTCACGGTACTGGAAGGTATCTGAATGCTACAAGAAGAGAAAGGTAAATGGCAACCCAGGTACAAACCCTTCAATCTACAATGAATGTGCTGGTGCATGCACGCGAATACACACATGCGCGCGCGTGCACGCGCGTGTACACACACACACACACACACACACACATAGAAACAGAGAGAGAGATAGTAGCACAAAAATCGTGGGAGTAACCAACCAATATCTGCTTAGAATTAAGGATTACTCCGCAAGATGAAACTCACTCCTGACACTGCTTGGGTGGCCAAGAATCTGGTATTAGATAAGTCACAGACTTAGGGGAATACCACTGTTCTGCTAAGGGAATGTACAAATGAAAATTCTACTATCCTCATAGATTAGTGTCTTGCTCAGCTGTCATCAAAGAAGCTTTCTCCTGAAGTAGACAGGAACAAATACAGAGACCCGCAACTAGACAACACACAGAGAGTGAGAGACCTCGGAACACTCAGTCTTAAATGAGATGTCTCCAACAAATCCCTTCCCTCGGAGATTAGGGAACAGTGGAAGAAGAAAGGTGGAGAGAGGGCCAGTAGGGATGGAAAACACCAAAGAAACGAGGCCTTCTAAACACAGCAGGATTGACACACATGAACACAGAGAATGAGGCAGCTTTTATAGGGCCTGCACAGAAGGGGTCTCAGTGCTGAGAGGAGGAATGGACACAAGCCCATCCCCAATAGACAACCACAGGCAAAAGAAAAATTAGTTTTCTCCAACAGTTTCACTGGGTATACAAACCATACTTAAGGGCAGGCCCCATGCTTAGAAGTAGATGGCCAACACAAAATGAACTCAATGGTATTTTTGGAGGATTTTTGTCTCATAATGCTTTGTCTGGACTTTTTTTCTTTACAGGTATTTTGTTTATATATCATGATTTGTGATTTTGTGTTTTTATGGGATTTGTTTGTGGGAGTGTATGTGTCTCTGTATCTGTATGTGTTTCTTATGCTTTGTCTTTGGCTCCTTTTTTCTGTTTGTTATTGTCCTATTCTGTTTTTCTTTGTTTTGTTGCCTATTTTGTAATGAGAAAGAGAAAGAAAAGGTATATGGGAGTGGGAGGATAGGGAGAATCTGGGTGACTTAGGGGAGGGGAACTATGATTAGAATATAGTATATGAAAAAATCTATTTTCAATAAAATTATAAAAACAAAAACAAAAAATATGCTGCTGTGGTCTGTCCCCACCAAAACTCCTGCTGCAGCTTAATTCTTCAGCATAACAAGGGCAGCAGTGTTGGGAGGGCCTAGTGGGAGGTGTTTGTAGATGGGCTGGAAAGAGGAATGGAGTAAGTTCTTGCTCTCCGGGGCAGACTGGTTACCAAGAGATGTCACCCAACGCTGTCTCCTTCATGTTGGCCACCGCACTTGCCACCTGTGCACTCCTCTATCTCAAGGCTATGGCTCCACCAGAAGCAGAGAGGAGCGGAGCAGAACAGACACTGGGAGCATGCCCTTGAACTCTGCAGCCCCCAGAATCAACAGGCACACCCTCGTTACAAATCACCCAGCCTTAGGTATTCTGCTATAGTAATAAAAGCATACTAAGATAAATGGAAGGTAAGGGGGTGGGGGTGGGAGGGACTGACACTTGAATCTGTAGATATAAGTGGCGTAAAGAGAAAGGTTATTTGATAGGATGCTGCTGTTTCAAAAGCAGTCACAATGGGCACTAGATGCTAATGGGAACATGTTGCAGGGAAATACTTCTCCCCCTGCTCCAACCATTGCTTTAACACTTTCCCATTCACTGTAAGGAGCAGGATGGTGGGGAGAGGCTTTCATGCTAAGAGCCATACCTGGTAATGGATGACATGTTGAACTTTAGGAATATCCAGACCCCGAGCTGCCACATCTGTTGCCAAGAGAACACAGCTGTAATGGAAACAAACAACAAGAAAAATGAATAACAATTATTAGCCAGCTGAGCACCCACTAAGCACTCCACACTATAGCCCCACAAGGTAATACTTTCACCTCGCTTTTACAATTAAGCTGAGGCTGAGAAAAGCACATGTTATATTCTGTCAGTGAATTAAATGAAGCCACATACATTCTGGATCAGTGTCTTTACCTCCTAATACCTTCTCACCTACTCTCTCCCATACTGACAGATTACCTCACTCTTGCCTAGACAGACAACCTCTACTCGCTCCCTGCATCAGAGTTGGTCCACAGGCAGAGGGACAAACATGAGGAGGTGTGGTGTAGGCTCTGGGGTTTGACAGATCCATCTGAGACCCAGCCCTGTCACTTTCACGTTGTGAAAACTTGGGCAAGCTGGTGAACTTTTCTAGACATCACGCTACCATCTACAAAGTGAGAAGAGCAATGACAATAAGCAGTAGTAGGGGTTTGTGGGCAGTAGTTCCAATACTTTCCCTTCATCATTGCCAGTCACTTTAATCTTCTAGCAATCCCATCAGCACCTATTACCCTAAGTATGAGACAATGAAGCACAGAGACACTGACTAACTTGACCAGCAGGGAAGTGAAGGGTTCAGGATTTGCTGTCAGATACTCTGGTTATGGTCTCTGTTCTCAATCACAACGCACTCTGCCACTTCTCAAGGGTGTTAAGAGGAACTGGATGCCCAGGACTTCATCTGTAGTCTAACTACTTACTGGAAGTCTCTGGGAACCTTAATAGCAAATACAATGAATTGTGACACTGCCAAATATAGAAATAAAATTAAGGAAAAGAGGGAAGAAGAAGAAAAAAAGAGAGCTAGCCTGTCTTCTGCTCCTAAGGAACTTATGACAGGGGCGGGGTACCCCCCCTGGGTACAGTGGCTCATGGCTCAAAGCCAGGCCTCTGGAGACAGGCTTCACTTACTCTTCCAAACGGGCAAACTGCTCCAGGTTTCTGAGCCTCTGCTTCTGGTGCATGCAGGCATGCAGAGTCAGTGGCATGATGTCCAGGACCTTGAGGAGCCCCGAGAGGCGTTTGATGCAGGAGATGCTGTTGGCAAACACCAGGCTGCGGCCTGGGTACTGCATGAGGAAATAGTAGAGATACAAGTCTTTCTCATCTGTCTCACAGTGGATCTTGGTCTCTGTCAGGGTCTCCACTGTACCCTCATTCCTCGTGAGGTCAATAATTTTTGGCTTGCCCCGCATGCCAATCTTCTGCATGAGAAGGTCAAGTTTGGCGGTTTTATCTATTTTCTTCACATGCTTCTTATGAAGTATTCGGGCAGGAGCTTGGTGTACCAGAGTTAGTGTGGCAGAAAAGACAAGAGTTTGTCGACTGGGGTTGTACTGGGAATCATTTAACATCTCTAGAAGCTGGGAGAGCTCAGCAAAATGGCCTTTCTCAACCATTCGATCAGCCTCATCTATCACGAGGCACCTGCAGACCAGACAGGCCACATCATTGGTTAGTGCAACTGCAGGGAAGAAAAACCTCTACAGAATATCCCACTCCCACCCCAGTCACACACTCTCATTCACACACATACAAGCACCCTACCATCGCCAACTTCTCTCGTGCATGCTTGGTTTGCAAAGATAGGGCCTGGATGGCCATAGTACTTTGTGGTAGTGAGAAAGCACTGCCCACGCCATCCTGCACACACCACACACCTCAGGCTCACTTCAGAGGATAAGAGAAGGGAGAGGGGCCGCCTCTCACCTGAGCTGCCGAAGGTTGCTTAAATGAGGATGTTTTTCTTTAACTAACTCCCAGAGTCGACCAGGGGTGGCGATCACAATCTCTGGATGGCGATTCAGCATCCTCTGCTGCTTTTGTGTGGACATTCCACCAACTAAAATTGCTGTCTTAATCCCTATGGGACAGAAAACAGACAGACACTGCTATCCCACCTGGCTGCTCATCCTCTGGATTAGCACATGGTCACCAGCACAGCTTTCTATGCCATGCAGTGCTGAAAAAGTCGGTCTGGCTTGATTCCTAGAAGTCTTAGCAGGCAGCCTATAGTTTGTGATCTGGACCCTGTCTACTTTGCCATTTCCTTCTAACCACAAGAGAAAGGCTGGATTTGAACCTGGTCAAACTTAGCTCCACAGCGCTGACCGTGAGCAATGGTGCACTACAGTGCTGGGCAGGATGCTTACGTGACATGCCGTAAGAAGCCCTTTCCATTCCCTTCCACTGAGTGAACCTGAGCGCTTCTGGGCCAAGGGATAGGAGGGAACACACAGGGTAACACAGCTGAGGTGCTCGGCAAGTGCCTTGCACCTGAGTGAGAACTCAGCCATGCAATGTGGCTTTCATTAGGATAAACACCAAAGTGTGGAAACCCTTCTCAAAAGGTACAGAATTAAGCTTTTACCTCAAGGCAATCAGCAAATTTGTTATTAAAAGGTTAGGTTACTATAAACATTTTAGATATCTGGCCCCCTTAAGGGAATTCAACAATTCTAAAGGACTCAATTCTCCAGCAAATAAGAAATCTCTCCTAGAGGACAGGAGCCCCAGCTCTCACTGCAGGCACCTGGCATTTAGAAACACTTATGCCGTGGGAACTAAATCTCACCTGTGAACCTGGCCACAGCATCAATGTGTTGTCTGACCTGGATGGCCAGCTCTCGAGTGGGCGTCAGGACGAGTCCCAGCAGGGGGCGCCGTGGGTGTACCTTATAGACAGCAATACGGTCACACAGCTCCTGCCTTAGCTGCCCAGGCTGCTCTTCATCAAGCTTTTCTCCTCCGTCCTCATTTCGCTTGTCCTCAGCCAAGGAAGACGGTCCTTCACCAGCATCATCACCACCATGGGAGAGCAGTGCCCGGGCTGAAGCAGAGGCACTAGTCTTGGGTTCGGCCTTCGCCCCAGCCTCACTGGGCTGTGCTTCATTCTCAGTTCTGGCTTCATCAAGCAACACTTCAGACGCAGTCCCATCCGTGCAAGGTGACTCAAGATCAGCAGCAGCTCCGACCCTGCTCTCCCTCAGTGGTATCCCAGTGCTATGTGGGAGAGGTGGAGCCTTCATCTTATGCCACTGCAGCACTGCATGAATCATCGGGATGGCAAAAGCAAGAGTTTTCCCGCTTCCTTAGAAGTAAAGCAAACACAACAGGAATTCATGATGCAGCACGTCACTGTCTGAAGCTCCTGCCTTTGCATAGAAACAAGGGAACCTGAAAGCACTAAGAGTCAGTGTGACCTACCCAAAGCATCACCACTCTACACAGGTTCCTGAGGAGCATGGCAGCTGGGTATTTGGCATAAAACAAGGAAAGGCACAGCATGCTGGCTCTAGACCTGATGTCACCAGTGACAAAGAGCAAACACCCCAGTGATGAAACCATAAAATAAAGAAAGGTGTGTTTTATTGCAGAAAAACCTGTACATCACTTCAACCTTCTTCAGAGAAGGAATACAATAAATAGTTCTTTCAGAAATCCTAACAAGTTTGTCTCTAGGCCCATGTGTTTTAAAACTGACCTGTGAAGGCATAGAGCCCACATCATCCAAGAGATCAAAAACGACACCTAAAAATCTGAAGCACAGCTTTTCTCCTTAATTGTCATTTTACATTCTGCATTTCAGCTACTCATGGTCAATTATGGTCCAAAGAGTATTAAACTGACAAGTCCAAATAAGCATTTCATAAACTTATCACTCCAAGTAGTACGGGGACTCTCACACTGTCTGGCTCCATCTACACAGTCTTCCTTCTGTCCAGTGTATTCACAGCGTAAATGTTACTGACTGCTTGCTAGGCACTCGCAGATCTGCTGTCAGACTGTGTGCCCCCGCTCGCTGGCCTCGCACCTGACGCCAGCTCTCCCTGAGCAGCTCAGACACGCTAAAGAGAAGCTGTAAGGTGTTCTTTGACTGAAAGCTGTAAAATCTCAACTTGGGGAAAAAAAACGTCATGACTTGCTCACTAAGATTCTTACTAGAGTAAGAATGAATATTCCTTCCATGAAACTGTGAAGAAGAAATTAATGTTAGTTTTGCTGTTATATTTCAATCTGCAGAAAGTATGACCACAGCGTATAAATGCTCAAGATATAAAAGGCATTCAATCTACATAAATGTGCAGAAAGAAAATACAGACAGCTCAGCAGCATCGCATCTGTGTCTGGGGATCTACTAGGAGACCTGAAAGGTATCCTTCCCGGATACTAAAGGTGACAAGCAAGAATGTCCCAGAGGGGAAAAAAAAAATCAATCATGGTCTCTGAAGAAAAAAAGGCCTACTCCGAACATGCAAGGAACTCTCACGGGCTGGTGAGGTGGTTCAATGGATAAAGACATTTGCCACTAAGCCTGACAATCTGCGACTGATCCCAAGACCCACATGGTGGAGGAGTGAACCTGCTCCCAATAGTTGTCTTAGGACCTCCACACACAGGCCCTGGCTTGCGCAAACCTATATATAAATGCACATATATAAATGTTTTTAAAAACTTGAAAAAAGGGAGAAAAAACTTTTATGTATAGTTCTAAGTAAAAAAATAATCGCAGCAAAGAAGCAAAACATTAGAAGCAAAAGTTTAAAACAAAAAAACTTCAAAAGTTTAAGAAAAACTACACTTTCATCAAAGACAAAGAATGCCGGAATATATCATGGCAGCATCTGTAAATAACAGTCTGGGAAAAATAAAACTGACAACTCAGAACCACCCAGAAAACAAATACAAAACAAAGGCTGCATTAGCTTACAAAGCTGAGCCAAGTCACTGGCAGACAGAGCTGTTAGAAAGCTTCCATGCAGAAGAAAGGACGGTGGCCGATGAGCCTCTCCATCTACACAGGGAATGAAGTGCACCGGAAATTACAGAAACAGAAAGAAACTGTTACTTTTTTAACCTCTTTTAAAAAATAACTGCTTACAGCAAAACAGTTAAAGCATAGTTCTGATTTCCAACACAGATAGAAATACACAACCAAAAAACATACAACAAAAGTACAAAGGAGGGAGATGTGGAGATACACCCTCAAGGCTCTTGTATCACACATAAGGCACTGTATCACTTGAAGGCAAACTATGATAAATATATATGCACAAACCGTAACAGACTGTGAACCCCAAAGCAAACACTAAAGGACACCACAAAGGCCTGTGGCTAGCAAAACAAGAAAGGAGACAGTGCAATGAATGTGTATTTGGTCTCATTCCCAGTTCCTGGCATAGAACTTCTGGAAACAACTGTAACTTCTCAATAGGAGCATCTTTTGTTATAATAGTTAATCTCCACCTTCCGTTCCTGGCCTCAGGAGTAACAGGGTCTTATGTAAATTAATGAGATGACTGTGAACTGAGACTAATTGCATCTAGAAAACTTCAGGACGCAGCTGGTGGCCACAGGCTGGAACTCTCATGCACATCCCTCACGAGCAACAGAGAGGATTGAAGACCAATGTCCATCTCCAATGACCAAGGCTTTCACAGATCACGCCTACATAATGGAAGGAAGCTCTATATGAACACTGCAAAGGATGGGATTTGAAGAGCTCTCCCAGATGGAGAACTCATAAAAGCTGGTATGCCCAGACGGACACACGGAAGCCCTCTGTTCTCTTACTGTCCACAATGTTTTGTCGATCTCTCCAATCGAGCTATTCCCGAGTTACAACCTTAAAGCCAGTACATATGTCTCCCTGGGTTCTGGGGGCTTTTTATAAAAGTATTAAACCAAGGACACTATCATACACTCCTTCATTTGAACAAATCAGGAATGGGGCCCAATAAGGAAACAGGCTTGTGGAACTGGACCTAGGCTTGTTGGGGAAGGACTCTAACTCCAAGTAGACAGAACTGAACTGCAGAAAAGGGCACACGGCTGGAGTTGAGAGATGAAGTACTTGGTTTGGTAAAACCCTACAGCACCTGTGGTATCACAAGGGCTTTGTGGGTACAAACATCTTGTTTTCTGTTGTCTCGTTTTGAGATGAAGGTCTATGCAGCTCTGGCTGGCTTGGAACTTGCTCTGAACCCACAGACCTTCCTGCTTCTTAAAGGCACATACCATCACAGTTTCTGTTTGTTCCTAAAAACATCCTACTACAAACTGAGGACCCCAGCCCAAAACTCTGAATTCCCAAATACTAGAAAATTTTAAACATTCTGAGTTGCCAACACAGCCTACAGGCCATATGTTTAAGGAGTGTATGAGATATAAGTGAATTTCATAGTCTTGGATCCTATTCCTAAGATGCAAATATTAATTTAAAAAATCCAAATCTAAAACACTAAGTGTCTCAAATATTTCAAATAAATATTTAATCTGTAATGTCACCAAAAAATTCAATCTCAAGTAAGGTAACTAACAACAAAGAACATCTTGGACAACTAGGTTAAAGTCAGAACAGACTTAAACTCAGCTGTTTTCCATAACCACATTAAGTATAAAAGGCCTGAATAATTCAGTTAACAAAAATTATGTACCACTCACAAGAAACACATATGACATAGAAAAGCAGTTTGTCAAACTAAATCTACAGAACAGTATGGAAAGGACAGACCATGCTACCATCAGAACAAAGCCACAAGGAACAGCTGCAGATGAACGCAGATGTCACAACAAAGCCCCCTACAGGTTGTTCTGTAATGGAAAGGAGCTAGCTAACCTAAGGAACTGACAAGAATGTCTTAATATATAAAACATTTGTGAACCTGATAACAGACCATCAGCTGCATCAAACAGAAAACTGGACAGAATTTTAAGTTGAAAACTATCATACAGGGAATAAATGAATTAAAACAAAAACTCTAATGTTTTAAAAATTTAAATCTGTACTTAAAAACCTCCTAAAACAGGGAAGAGCAAGCCCAGATGAATTCTAACAAATATTTAAGGGTGAAAAAAAAATCAATTATTTAAAACTCTTTCAGATAACTGACAAAGGAACACTTTACAAGTTACTGGGGCCAATGTTACTATCAGCTCTAACACCAGACAAGAACATTACAATAAAACTAGAGATGAATATTCTCATTTCATGATCACACTTGACCAAATCCAATATATAAACAGCACATTGTGATCAAGTTCACTGTTTCTCAGGAATGTTTTGTTTCCATTTCTGAAAACCAATATAATTTACAATTATCAACAGAATAAAAACAAAATCCCACATACTTAAATACATGCATGAAGAACATTTGTAAAAAAAAAATAAATAAAAATCTAACATCCAGTTTGATTTAAAAAACTCCGCAGTAGGGCTGTAAGAGAACCCTCTCGGCCTGACGGCAAGGCATTGAGCAGAGCTGTCACCCCCATCTCACAGGCTCTACAGAGATAAAAAGGGTACCAAAGTCAGCAGGGGCAGATTTCAGCCCAGAGCTGGACGCTTTCTCAAGACAGCTTTTGTGGTCATGCTCTCAACATTCCCCTCCTCCAGTTTTCCAGCCTATGAGCAACCAAAGCCTGGATCTAAACGCTCTCCTGCCTGGAGAGCCCTTACCTGAGACAGCCCTTACCTGTCTCAGCAGCTCCAAGGATGTCCAGTTTGTCCCGGATGGCAGGGGCCAAGGTTAGAGCCTGGATCGGGGTGGGTGCAGAGAAGCCAAGAAAGCTGAGTGCTCGGAGAACGGCCTTGGGCACAAACAGGTCCCTCCAGGCTGACACGTCTGCCTTCTGGTCACACACTTCAGGCATCCATGTCTTCGCTTTTTTGGGCACTTTAGAGGCGGTGCTCTGGGAAAGATCTAATTTCTTTTTCCCTTTGTTTTTCTTCTTTTTTGGAACAGCCTGTGCCAGGCTTTCCGAGGCTGCTTCCCCTACCTTTTGATCCAAACAAACAGTCTCTGGCTCAGAATCTTTGACTTCATCCTGGGCAGTACTTTCTTTGGCAGCCACTAACACATCTTTCCGTTTCTTCAACTTGGTCTTTTTCTTCGGGGAGCTACACTCTTCTTCCTCCTCCTCCTCATCTGAAATAGCCTGGGCCTTTCTCTTCTTGGGCTCCTCGTTTGAGAAGAAACCAGAGGGACTTTTGGCAGGGGAGACTAAACGGTAATCTGTCAGTTCCTCAAAGCACACCAAGTCATCCATCTGTCCATCTGCAAACAGATTTGGGTCGATTTTCACCTGCTTCCACTTCCCCACAACTTTGATGCCTTTCGTCTGAAATGCACCACGACTCGGTGGCTTTGGCTTTGATTTGGTCTCCTTTAACTTCATGGTTGCTGAAAAGAAATATTCTTTTAGGTTAGCGACTGTGAAGCATGGATTCTATGGCAACACACATGTTCCGATGAACCTAAAACATACTTGACCTTGCAAACAATCGAGAACCCAAAGATGGTTTAACATACATAGAGAAGATGCTCCCAGCCAGAAAATGAAACACACCCACAGAATAGGGAGTTCGGCTTGGAGCAGACGGAACACAGGCGATACAGTAACATGAGCTAACTCGAATCAGGATCCCAGCCCCAACACTTAATTGTATGCAACCTTCAACAATACTACTGATCTTCTCAGAATTTAGTGTTTTAATCCTGTTAAAAAAGAGAGGGCCAGGCTAATATCTACTTTTACGCTATACACAAATAGTTGAAATTACAACAGAGGTGACAGAATAATGCCTGACCTACAGAGGCCATGTTTAAGATGGAGTAAGGATTGGAGATGGATTTTCATTTCTGGCTTTAGGGGATAGAGTATGCTTCATTACAAGTGTGCGGAGCTCTTTTTCCTATTAGAACAAGGCAATGCCATCTCCACCCCGTGCAGCTTTCTAATTACATTTTAAGTAATCTAGGGCTAGCAGGAGATGTAGCTCAGAGTGTTAGCCTAGCATGAATGAAACCCTACGATCGACTCTCGGCACTGCGTAAAACCATGCTTAGTGGGCAACAAGCCTTCCAGAAGCGGAGATAGGAAGATCAGGAGTTCAAAGCCAGCCTTGGCCACATAAGACCATGTCTTTAAAAGGGGTAATAGATTATGGACTCATCTGAATGGAAGTGGCTCCACAGTGATCCTCTTTAAATAAGAAAGAATTTGTGGAAAGCATAAGGTAAAACTCGACTCATATCTGGATTCAACACTTGCCACCTCAGAGTCTTTGGTAAACATCTCTGTGGCTCAGTTTCTTCATCTACTATTTAAGGATAATGAAGTATTTAACCCACTGGGTCGTCTTTTGAATACTACATGGTGACGCATGTCAAAACCCGCTTAGCATGGCGCCTGTTGTAGAGAGCAGTACACTGACTCGCAGGCAAGGCTCATGCAGCGGTCCCAGACACCGACTACACAACGACTCCACCGCACTTCGGCCCCACCTTGACGAACCGAAGGGAATGTCACTAAAAATGGGACCTGGGAAGTGCCCTGCACCGCCTGCAAGAGTTCCTCAGGCACTGCGATTGCATGAGACCTTCAAGGGAGATTCCTGGGCCTGGATGCGTGGTTACCGGCCTCAGGCGTGGGCCGCCCGGGAACCAGGGCTGAGGGTGCACCCGTGACCCACTATGCTTTGGGGACACCGAAAGCCGGCCGCAGAGGGACCACGCGCACCGCAGTCACCAAGACTACTCACCACCAGACTTCTCTCCTGCACCGGGACGTCGGCGCCAACCTGACCCGGAACTGCAGCAGCAGCGTCTAAAACTGCAGTTCCGGGGCGGGACTTCACGCACGCGTGCACGCTGCAGAAGGAAGTACCGCCTCCATGTGGAAGCAGCCGTCTGATTGGCACTGTCCGGGACGTGGGTGGGAACGAAAAGGCTTAGTTGTGGGAACGAAAAGGCTTGGTTGTGGTACCCTTCTTGGCCCTCCCTCTTTGCCTGTTTTATCGTTTAAGCTGCGTCTCGCAGCTCTTTCACGGACGGACGCTAGGGAGCGCAAGTGGTCGCATAATCTTGATCTAGTTTGGGTGCAATACTTACTGTCTTTATTTTTATGGTGATACTTTTTTTATGGTAGTGGGACTCAGTTTTCTTCATATTCTATCATTAAGAAAGAATATGGAACTTTTGATTTTCAATGGTATTAATCCTTTCAACTAGTTGTTCATTATTAATCTGTAAAGACTGTATCATTTCTAAAAGTTACCTGAAAAAATTAATACTATTAAAAAGGATAACATTAATTTGACAGAAAGAATTGAATGCATATCTAAGGGTAGTAAGAAGATATCTGAAAGAATTCATACTGTTGACTCTGATCATCAAAATTTCTTAAAAAGTTATGATAAGTTAGCAGATAGAGTATCTCTCCGGGATGGCAATCTTCACGCTATTCAAGTAATGTCCAAGGACGAGATGTTATCTTTATTTTTTTCCATGATATTTATTGAGCTCTACATTTTTCTCTGCTCCCCTCCCTGCCTCTACCCTCCCTCCTTCAACCCTCCCCCAAAGTCCCTATGCTCCCAATTTACTTAGGAGATCTTGTCTTTTTATACTTTCTACTTCCCATGTAGATTAGATCTATGTAAGTCTCTCTTAGTGTCCATATTGTTGTCTACGTTCTCTGGGATTGTGGTTTGTAGGCTGGTTTTCTTTGCTTTATGTTTAAAAACCACCTATGAGTGAGTACATGTGATAATTGTCTTTCTGTGTCTGGGTTACCTCACTCAAAATAATGCTTTCTAATTCCATCCATTTTCCTGCAAAATTCACGCTGTTGTTATTTTTTTCTGCTGTGTAGTACTCCATTGTGTAAATGTACCACATTTTTTTTAATCCATTCTTCAATTGAGGGGCATTTAGGTTGTTTCCAGCTTCTGGCTATGACAAACAAAGCTGCTATGAACATGGTTGAGCACATGTCCTTGTGGCACGATTGAGAATCCTTTGGATATATACCCAAAAGTGCTATTACTGGGTCTTGAGGAAGGTTGTTTCCTAATTTTCTGAGAAATCGCCACACTGACATCCAAAGGGGTTGTACCAGCTTGCATTCCCACCAGCAATGCAGAAGTGTTCCCTTTTCCCCACAACCTCTCCAGCATAAATTGTCATCAGTGTTTTTGATCTTGGCCATTCTTACAGGTGTAAGATGGAATCTCAGAGTTGTTTTGATTTGCATTTCTCTGATGGCTAAGGATGTTGAACATTTCCTTAAGTGTCTTTCAGCCATTTTAGATTCCTCTGTTGAGAGTTCTCTGTTTAGGTCTGTACTCCATTTTTTTATTGGATTACGTGATCTTTTGGTGTCCAATTTCTTGAGTTCTTTGTATATTTTGGAGATCAGACCTCTGTCTGATGTGGGGTTAGTGAAGATCTTTTCCCATTCTGTAGGCCGTTGTTTTGTCTTGTTGACTGTGCCCTTTGCTTTACAGAAGCTTTTCAGTTTTAGGAAGTCCCATTTATTAATTGTTTCTCTCAGTGTCTGTGCTGCTGGGGTTCTATTTAGGAAGTGGTTCTCTGTGCCAATGCATTCAAGTGTACTTCCAACTTTCTCTTCTATAAGATTCAGTGTGGCTGGCTTTATATTGAGGTCTTTGATCCATTTGGATTTAAGTTTTGTACATGGTGATAGATATAGGTCTATTTTCATTTTTCTACATGTTGATATCCAGTTATACCAGCACCACTTGTTGAATATGCTTTCTTTTTCCATTTGATATTTTTTGCTTCTTTATCAAATATCAGGTGTTCGAAGATGTATGGATTGATATCAGGGTCTTCTATTCGGTTCCATTGAGCCTCCTGTCTGTTTTGAAGCGTTTTCTTACCTGACTTACAACACTAAGCCTGTACTGAAAATGCTGGGTTCTGCAGTTCCGTAGTGACTTCCTACTGCACAGGGCTGGTGAAGATAGAGAGGCCAGTCTCGAGCGCAAGTTTTAGACCTTGGTACAATAGACTTTAACATTAATGAAATATAATTAACAAGCTTCCTTAGGAAATACTAGGATACATAGGAAGAAGAAAACAGAATAGGAGTCAGACGTGGGGGCGCGTGCCTTTAATACCAATGCTCAGGAGGCAGAGGCAGGTGGATCTTGGAACTCAAAGCCAGCCTGATCCACAGAGCAGAGTTCCTGGATAGCCAGGGCTACACAGAGAAACCCTGTCTCAAAAAAAAAAAAAACAATAAATGAAAAAAGAAGGAAAGAAGGAAGGAAGGAAGGAAAAAGAAATGTAAGGAATGATACTGGCTCAGAACACCCCCAAGATCAAGTTGTCATCACAAAGATTTATTTGCCCCATAGTGACTAAAGGCAGGAAATAAGAGACAAAAATAAGAGACAAAAGACTAGGAAGAAGGGGAAAGAAAAATTGGAGAGGGGGAGGGATATCTGAGGAAAGGAGACTGGCTCTGGATAGAGAGGAAACAGACTTGGTCCAGAGGCAAATTGCAGTTTATACATGTTAGGATGAAGTTACATATTTAACTTTAATTGGCCATGTTAATTAGGTAGTTAAAGGGGGCTTTTGATTGCTGGACTTCAACACTGATAGCTGGACCTTGTTGGTCAGCCTCAGGAGGAGGAAGAGGCCTAATTAGGGATTTTGATAGTTAGCTTTAGAAATATAATCTGTTTTTTGTTTGCTTGCTTGTTTGTTTAAAATTGATTGCAGCAGGTCCCATGGTGGGTGGGTCCAAACCACTACAGGTGAAAGAATACTCTGTGCAGACAGAGTTTGTGTGTGGAGTTTATTGAGATAAAGGGAAGAAGGTGGGGAGAGAAAGAGAAAGAGAGAGAGAAGGGGAGGTGGGGAGAGGGAGAGAGGCAGAGACCCTACTTGCCTCTTCTGAAGAGTGAAAGAGATCAGCAGTGAGCTAAGCTTGTCTCTTAAAGGGACCTCTGCACATGTGTACAGCCAGGCAGCTGCTTGCCCTGTCCAGAGGGTTGACACACTGTGTCAGGTTCCAAAGGGGCAGGGCCAAGGTGTGCCTGGATACTAACGAGAGGGAAGGAGAAGGGCAAGGCCTGCTGGAGCCATGATTGCCATGCCCTGGCTGGCTAGAGTTCCTTCAAGAAAAATAAAACAGAAGAGGAACCCATCTCCATCTGAGACAGCAAAAGTAACACTGAAGTGCTGACTACTTTGTAAACATGCCTGGCCCACGCTGTTTTTCTAGAAAGCACACATCTTCTCTTCCTTCCAAGTGACCGTCACCAATATCAACTACGACAGCACATTCTGTTTGCTGAAGACAGAACTGGCTTGATCAGAAATGTGCAAATCTCAGCTGCTGTAAAACTTGCTTAAGTCTGGAAAAATCTCGTTTGGAGCAGGGAATGAAAGAACACCCTAAGATTATGACAATGCCTAACTCTCTATAAGCCAGGAGTTTTTTCTGTTCTAGCTTGCATCCTTTTAATCGCTGCACACTACTTACAACGTTTTTCTTTCTTTCTTTCTCTCTTTCTTCCTTTCTTTCTTTCTTTCTTTCTTTCTTTCTTTCTTTCTTTCTTTCTTTCTTTCTTTCTTTCTTTCTTTTTCCGAGACAGGGTTTCTCTGTGGCTTTGGAGCCTGTCCTGGAACTAGCTCTTGTAGACCAGGCTGGCCTCGAACTCACAGAGATCCGCCTGCCTCTGCCTCCCGAGTGCTGGGATTAAAGGCGTGTGCCACCACCGCCCGGCACAACGTTTTTCATTTATCTCTGAGTTCTGAGAGTTTCTCACTGGGGAGCTGAAATCCTCACCCTCAACAATAATTCAGAGAAACCAGGTCCCACAGTGCACATTGTGATGCTTTCCAAAAGCTATAGAAACCAGAAAAGACAGAATCCTAAAAGCCTGCCCTCCAGTTCATCTTTAACCAAAAGTTATATAGGTGTTAGGTCTCACACCCAGGACAAATGGCTCTGGTGTCCATTTAGCATTTCAAAGCAGACCTGGCAGCCAGGATCTCCCAGCATATCTGAGTCCCTCCTTACCCATTATAGGCTGTGACTGGCATACCCAACCCTCTACCATGAACTCTCCAGCCCAGTGTATGTGTGTGTGTGGGGAGGGAGGGCTGTGCTGCCCTTCCCCCAGAAGCACTTCCCTGTACAATACAGATATTTTCATTACCCACTCCTTTTGTACCTTTGACCTCCTGACTGGTGCACTTGGTTCCTCTCTCTTCATTCCCCCTCCCCTGTGGCTTCTCCCCATAAGTCCAGCTCAGTCTGATCATGTCCACCCTGGACTCCCCCAGATACCCATAGCTCTGAGTATGCTCTCAGCCATGTCTGTAACGAGCTTTCTCCTCCACCACACCTAGGAGCAGCCATGTCCTTTCCTTTCCTTTCCTTTCCTTTCCTTTCCTTTCCTTTCCTTTCCTTTCCTTTCCTTTCCTTTCCTTTCCTTTTTATGTCTTTCTCTATTCACCCACCACTTTAATATGTTGTAGTAGAAAAACACATCTGAAGCCAGGCATGGTGGTACATATCTTTAACCCAGCACTAGAAAAGAAAAGGCAGGTAGATTTCTGAGTTCAAAGCCAGACTATTATGGAGATCGAGTTCCAGGACAGCCAGTGCTACATAGAGAAACCAGTCTCAAAAACCAAAACAACAGAAGACATTCGTGTCCCATATTATACAATATGTGTGTTTTACTATAACCTTGATGTATGCACACACAAGAGTGACACCACTAGACACTAGTGAACTTAACATTTAAAGTGTGACCAAAACACACATGAATGGGGCTAGAACACAAGGGATAACGAAGAGAGAAGAAGAAACACTGGACATCACAAGTCTCAGGCTGTGATGTCACAGGGGTAAAATTGATCTCCAATATAACTTCTTGTCATCACCCTGACCCCCACACTCCTTCCCACCTCCCCATCCCTGTAAAGCTACATGGCTGCTGTGGGCTGGAGGTAAAAATGTAAAAAGTAAGGTGGGCAGAGGAGAGGGTGGTTGTGTGTGTGTGTGTGTGTGTGTGTGTGTGTGTGTCTGTCTGTGTGTGTGTTTTAAACATCAGTCAGGATTGAAACAAATCTAAGGGAAGCCATCTACTCAGGAGTAGGCAGATGGGTGGAGCCTACTTCCCTATTGCTTTCCAACCTACACCAGGGAGCTGACTCATTGCAAGGGGCGGGCCATGTCTCTATTGGCTCAGGAGCAAGGGTCTGTCCTTCTCTCCTCAGATTTAAGTCACTTCCTAAGCTTACCAGCTAACAAGACATTTCACCATGTTGGGTTAGTAGACCTCAGTGCTGACGTGGGCTGGGAACTGGGCTCCCTACCCAAACCTGCCAAGAACTCACTGATCTCAACCAGCTCTAACCTTCTCTACCCACCCCATCTCTTCCTAGGAACACTCATAGGTGCTGCAGTAGGAGCAGGTATGTTTCTTGCTGTAAGGCTGTGGGGGCTTTGTGCTTTGCAGTGGGCTCTACTCCAGTTCCTGCCTTCTGCTGGATTCTGGAGCTGCTTGGGGGAAGAGCCAGGGCCAGAGCTGTGCTCACTCACTCAAGTTTCCTGCCTAGTTTCTCCTCAAGGCTTTATATATAATGAACAGCAAGTAGAGAAATATGTTGATCAGGGGGAGGGGCGGCTAGTTAAAACTGCAGTAGATAATCAACCCTTCACAGACTTGAGGCTCAGTGAGGGATGCTGAATTCTACAAGTTCACACAACTTGGTAAGACCCTGGCTCTATCAGATCCTCCACTGACCTCTTGGCCTCCACCTGGCTCCCTGCCCTATCCTTCTTTACCTTGGGACCCTTTACCATGCTGCTCAGAATAGAAAGACCCCCAAACAGTCCAGGAATTCTTGAGTGGGTCTTTCCCCTGAGCCCACATCACCCAACTCCTCTCCCTACAGCTGTGGGTGTGGGAGCTGCACCTGTAGTCCTGACTGCCATGGGCTTCACGGGGACAGGAATAGCAGCAGCATCCATAGCAGCCAAGATGATGTCAGCAGCAGCCATCGCCAATGGGGGTGGAGTTGCAGCAGGAAGCATGGTGGCAGCAATGCAGTCAGCAGGTAAATGTCCCTCAGGCAAGATGACTGGAGAGCCAGCCAAGGATGACATCTCCCTTCCTCTCCATCCTTTCCCACCTTTTATATCACCTGTGTCTTCTAGTTCTGTCCCTGCTATCTGGTTCATTATGAGTGAGGCTGGGGTATGGTACAGAGTAAGGGCTGCTGGATGGCAGAGCAGTAAAGAGCCCTGGTCCAACATTCATGCTCCCTGGGCTCTGAATCCTCTCTAACTGTGTGTTCTTCTCCAAGGTATCCCTTTTGTACTGCAATATAGAGGGGACATCCTCTCTGGAGAGCTTTTCTCCTGTATCTCAGTTTACCCAAATCTGTCTTCTCTTTCTGGTCTACTTTGAATATCTCTGTCTAAAGCAGAGCCCTACGGTTCATACAAAAAGATAGTGGGGCATTTCTAAGTGTCAGACCACTGACTGTCACTGTACTGTCTTCTTCCCAGGTGTCCTTGGACTCTCTACGTCAACCAACATCATTCTGGGCACTGTTGGGGCAGCAGCTGTAGCCTTGCTTTGAACTTAGGAGATAACACCTCTACCAGTTGACCCCAAAGACTATATGGAGTTCTAGGAGACAGTGTACCCCAAGATGATCTTCCAAATCTCTCACTGACATCAGAGAAAAAATGAAAAATAAAGGCCTTTTGCTGGTGTCCCTATCTTTGCTTGTGGTGGCTCTTTGAAGGGAGTTTTCGACTGCGACTTTCAGGTCTTCAGGTTTCCACAGCCAGACTCAGGCTGGAGATCAAATGGATGTTGACCAGCAACAGAAAAAAAGGAGGAGGCTTTAGGTGGCCCCTGCCTTAGTTGTGATGGTCTGTGTGTCATGGGGGCATTTTTTGGGTCTTTATGGACCTCACTGTGTTCCTTATTAAAGACTGGGCTAATAGAGGCTCCCATTCTATGGCAAAGGTGAGAGGTAGCCAAGAACATTGACGCCAAAGCTCTTGGACCTTTACCATCAATGGTTCTGGATATGCAGGACGATGAGCGGAACATACCTAACCCACTGTACTGCTGAAAGACTGACAGAGAGCTAACAGGGATGCACTGGGCTAAGCTAATGCACTGATGCCTCAGGAAGGAGATAGAATCAAAAATGGTCACCTCCATATGATGTCTATAAAGTTGAAAAGGAATCTTAAATTTCTGCCTTATGTCCTGGGACCCTGACCACACTCTCAGGCAAGGTCTGTAGTCATCACTCACGTGATGCATGATACAGTGCTGGAGAAGGTCCACACTGATGTCCTGAGGCATAAAGATTCTGCCCTTTGTGAAACCATTGGGATACAGTATACCATTCATAGTAATGATAGTCACACTCTTGGAACTCTGAGAGTCAAGGACTTGATCTTCAGAGAAAGTTCTGGAAGACTTCCTGGAGAAGGGACAAATAGATGCCCCAAGGAGAGGCTTGCAGAAATCTCTCAGGGGGAGTGTGGAGAGAGACATAGGGTTGTGTGAGGGCATGAGTTAGGTCAGGTCTGATGGTTTGCACTGCATCAATCACTTCCAGGCAATCAAGGAGAAGCTCTGTCGGGTCATTGTCTATCAGCAGGACGGCTGGGATGCTGGCTGAAATTTTCCAGAAACAGGTGTGGGGTGGGTTCAGGAGAAGTAGTTGATAATGCATCATTCAGGCAATTGATACCCACCTCTCTGGAGTGGCCCCTCTAGAGGGCCTCACAAAGCAGATGGGGTTAGGACTCATTCCTGGTCCAAAGTCAGTTTCTCAGCTTCCTTATTAGCATAGCTGTAGTGGCCAGTCGACAGAAACAGGATCAAGTCTGTTGGACAGAGAGGCCACTGGCCTCTTCCAGGGTCCCAATATCTGAGCTACAAGGGCCCCCAACTTTGAAATCATTTACATAGGGCAGGATGCCCTCATTGCCCCTTCCTTCTTGGTGTCTCTGATTTCCCCTCTGGTATTTCTTTTATAGGTCTTTGAGAGCATTGCTAATACTGCTGAGGTCACTCTTTGGTTTTGCATTTTCTCCTACAGAAGTCATAGCTATGTTATCCCTTTCAGCAATCTCCAGTAATTAGGGCTTCTTCATATCTGATTTCGGAAGTTCCTTTCTACTAACTGGGGCTGACTGCATGACAAAACCAATACTGTTGCTGGCTGCATTTCTGGTCTTTCTGTGTTTACGGGAGTGGACATCAGGTGAGGGTCACAGAAGTACCTTGGGAACCCTGTGGGGGATTCCTGAAACTCTTGTGTTACCTCTGTCACCTAGACACACTGGTAATTTTTCTATAAGCGTCCTTCCATCCTCGTAAAAAGGACCTGGGAAAAACTGCTCAGAGCCTGCTTTTCTTGGGCAATGCTGGAGTCCCAGTCAGGTCAGGGAGAAGAGAAAACCCACTCTAGGAGGGCTTCACTGTGTTGCAGTGATCATCGGCCATGACCCAGGATGGTTTTTCTGCTCCCATGCCTGAGTCTGTCCCAAGTAGAAAACTACAACTTCCCTAGACCAAGTGTAATCAGTGAATCATTTTCCGCATACTAAGCATGGCCAAGGGCTGTGCTGGACACACAAAGAGGAAGACAGTTCCCTCCAGTGAGGCTATGCAACTGAGAGAACAGGCAGAGGTATCAGGTTTCTGTGGTAACTGAGCTGAGACAAAGGTTTGAGTGCAGGTCACCAGTAACAATCACTGGATACATAGTGCGGAGGGCTGTACCAATACAAACCAGGCTCTGGCTACGAGACCAGCGGCTCAAAGCAGGATGCCATGCTAAATTCCTCATAGGAACTGAACCAATCCACACATGCCTGGCCGATTTAAGTCAATTCCCCTTGCAGGGAGGAGCCACTGAGGAGGTGACCTGCTCAGAGTTCTCAGGGCAAAGGGCAACTTCTGTTTGCGCGCTGAGATTATTCCACCTGAGCACTCACCTACCCCTGTGTCTCTGTGAGAAGATGGTGGGAGAAAGAGGTGAGCCTAAGCCACCCAAGCCCAGGGAACAGAGACGACAGTCCCTGCTCAACCTTCACCACACAAAACAGTGCACGTGATGATAAGGAAAAGGTTGACAACAACTTGGTTTTATTTTTTACTTCCATTTGCCATCTGACATTGGCAGATTGTCTCCTGGGGTTAACTGATCCATCTCTAGGTTGACCAAGCAGGGAGGTGTCCCCTCTGCTTCCCTGTCCTCTTCTCTAAACAGAGAAGAACTAGAACTCTCGCAGATGCCATTACACTATTCAGAAGAGAAGATCCTGCAGATCCCAAGAGGACAGATCGTTCCCTGAGGTTAACTGATCACTCTCTGGGTTGGAGAAGCTGGGGGTGTCCCCTCTGCTTCCCTGTCCGCTTCTCTGAGGAGAGAAAGGCTAGAGCTCTGAGAGATGCCATTATGCTGACACAAGGGTAGATCCTGTAGATTCCAGGAGGACAGATTGTCCCCTGAGGTTAACGGAACATTCTCTAGGTTGGACAAGCTGGTACCTGTCCCCTCTCCTTTCATGTCCTCTTCTCTGAGGAGAGAAGGGATGGAACTCTGAGAGATGCCCATCACACTGGCCACCAGGGCAGATCCTGCAGAGCCTAAGAGGACCTTAGATGACACGGAGAGTCCTGCAGCTCCTGGGGAAGAGAGAAACGATGACAAACATGAGATGGGATGAAACTGGGTCCCAGAGGGTCATCGTTGCCAGCATCATTCAGATGGCCTAAGGCACAAACTCTCCACAGGATCGTTACTTCTAAAGTCTCCGGGAAGTGTGTCTAGAACAATTATTTTTGCAAGGAACAAAAGGAAGTCCATAACTGAACTCTAGCGAATATCAGTCCAACCGGATAATATCCCCTCTGTTAGGGAAGAAGGCTGGACCCAAGGTGGAGCTTTGTACCCCAGGTTAGCCTTTCCTCCTCCTCCACCTCCCCTGCTAAAACCCAGAAAGAAGATAGAGCAGGACCTGAGAAGCTGGACTGTGTGTGCCCTCCCTCTAGTTCTTCTGCCATGACACTTACCCACTGACTGCAGAGTGGCCACCAGGCTACCAGCCGCAACTCCACCCCCATTAGCAATAGCTGACAAGGACATCATCTTAGCTGCTAGAGAGGAGGCAGCAATTCCTGTCCCAGTGAAGCCCACAGCACCCAGCACGGGGGGCACAGCAGCTACGGTCATGGCTGTTGGAAGAGGCTGGTGTCAGGTGGATTTGGGGAAAGGGACCCCCAACACACTGGATCAAAACGGGAAAGGACTGCTGGGGTCTGGAGAAGGAGAGAATGAGCAGAGCAGACTGGGCCAGGTCTTTTCCTCTTCCCTCTAAGGCCTCCATGGAGAAGCCCAAAGACTGGTGGAAGGTTTGGCAAGAGGCAGGCTCTGAACCTGAGAGCCAGGACTCAGGAATCAGGGAGCATAGGCAGAGTAGATGTTTGTCACTGCAGATGGAATCCTGGGCTGGCTCTGACAGGTAGCAAGACCTTCATCAGGAGAGTTGCTGTTGAGGCCTCAGGGTCTGTCCTGATCTAATACTTGGGTAAGAGATTGGCCCATTTTAGAAAGGAAAAGTAGGAACTGAAGGAGTTTAAATCCATTTACCAGGCATCAAGGTGACTATTCTTAAACAAGGAGGTGGGTACCTGCTAGAGATGCGGCCCGTGACTACAGTACACCCCACCTGTGTTTCAGGTCCTTCCTTAGAGCCACTCCCTTCCTCCCATCTACACCTCCAGGGATGCCTCCTGGGGCAACATGGGCTGATTCCTGGCTCCCTGCTTACAGGGAGGGTAGGAGTGGACTTGCGCCCCTTCCCTGAAGATACTTACCTCCCCCAAGCACAGCAACAGCAGCCTTGGCTAGAAAGGAAAAGAAAATCCTGTGAGAGGATCACCACTGTCCCCCTACCCCATCCAGCTTACAGGAAGGACTGGGCCCTGTCTGCTCTTCCCTGAGAGAGGACCCACATGGGTTTGCCTGCCCTGAGGAGCCACAGGCAGTTTGGCTCTGGAGAACTCAGACATCTCAGATGGATTTTGCTTTGTTCTTCCATTATTTCCCTGCTTGCTGTTTGCCTGCTGTGGGGAAGGAAGTCTGATGTGGTTATCTTTTCTTTTCTCTGTAGACCCCAAAGCAGGTTAGGTTCAGACAAAACAAAACCGAAACCAGCTGAGGATACAGGCTAATAAGGAAATGACTGTCCTGGCTCCATGTAAAAAGAGAAAAAGAACACTATTCCTGTGGATATCACTAGAAACCATGTGGTAGCCTCTCTCAGGAGCATAGAGTACTTGGACTGTAATTGGCAGTCCTGGCTTGACTGATGGAGGGCTTAGCCGCCATCATGGTAAGGAGCACACAGCAGGCAGGCAGTCACAGGAGGTTTTTGAAACCTCAAAATCTAAACCCAGTGACACACCCCCTTTAACAAGCCCACACCTCTTAAATTTTCCCAAAATCTTCCACCAACTAGGGACGAAGCACGGTAATATGTGAGTCTTTGGGTTCTATTCTCATCCAAACACAATAGCTATCATGGTGGGTTCTTCCCTTCACATAGTGCTGCTGGTGATAGAAACAGAAAATTTGATAGAAAGCAGTTTCAGTGTTTGCCAGTGTGGATGATCAGATTCTCTTCCTTGACTCTACAGGAAGCAGAAAATCTCTAGGGTAGAGAGAGGTGCTTCATGGTAGGGTCTAACTGGATCCAGGCCAAGCTCCTGTGATGCAAACTTGTTAACTGAATGTTACTTTTTTTTTTTTAAGTGACAGGGTTTCTCTGTATAGCCTTGGCTGTCCTGGAACTCACTGTCTAGACCAGGCTGGTCTTGAACTCAGAGATCTGCCTGCCTCTCATTTCCAAGTGATGGGATTACAGGCATGCGCTACCACCACCAGGCTGAAGGTTACTTAAGAGACTTGTTTGGATAAACTGAGGTACCAATGCATTGTTCACTTCCCAGATCCCTTTGAACAGAATTCATTAATCTAGATATTGAGCTACCATATTAAGTCTTATTTAGGTACATATGAGCTCAGCGCCCAACACTGTGAGCCCCAGGCATCATGCAGGATCCTGGTCCCCAGCAGACACAGGGGCCAGGATTGAAAACTCTGAAGCTGGGAGGGCCAGGAGGTCAAAAGTAACCCAGAGAGCTTAGGCAGCTCTCTAGTGGCCTATGGGTTAAGCCAGGGGAACGGAAGCCAGGTTTGTACAAAGCAGGTACTTGGTTGCCAGGAGGGCTGTCTGGAGGGGATGTGAACCCAGGGGCTCATGAGCATGGTTAGAAAGCCTTTGCTTTTCATTGGTACTGGCAAGCAGGGGAGGTAGTTACCAGGCTGCCTGGCCATGAAACATGAAGGTCTTTCCCCCAAAAGAAGTGCTATCTGTCGCGATCCCAGCATGCTGGGCTCAACTGAAGGCCACAGAACTAGCCAAGATTTTGGAGATATTTAGAACCTCGGTCTTGGGCCTCTTCCTACCATTACCCCCACAACTCTGAATTTCCTTTTTATTTACTGGCCCTGGCAGAAGGAAAAGTCCCACAATTCCTCCTGCCCAGGGCCTTCAACAATGGTCCCTCTGGTCAATGAGGAATAATAATGACAGGCATGGTGGCTGTGCCAACAGTTTCAATATTGAGACAGCTGACAGGAAAACTGTCACAGGCTTAAGGGCAATTAATTTTACTGGGCTACATGCACAGTGACTCCTAAGCTAGCCTGGGCTATAGACTCAGCCCCCTCTTCAAAATGGGAGGGCAACAATGTTATCTTCCTCTGAGGCCATTAGAAGAACACTTCAAGGAGTTTATCAATGTAATAGGCTAAAAACTGAGGCATGAATACATGCAATAATATCCTACTGATCGTATATTATCTACTTGTCTGGATTCCCTAACCATCTGATTTCTAACAAGCAGAAAGGAGAGCAAACTGTTGCCTGTCATAGTCCTTGTTGAGTCTTGAGCTTTGCTCCCGCCCCTGGCATACATCCCAGCCCCCTGACATGGGAGTTGCATTAGTCTGGACTCCAAATCCCAGCATGTCAGTTCCTGAGGGGTCAGGACCACTCCCACGGGATATTTAAGTGGGCTCCCAGAGGAGAAACACGTGGTTTCTGTTTTGCATGAGCTACCTGCTTTCCTGTCCTCTTGCCATGCACTTGGCCTCCCAAGAGTGTTGTACTTAATAAATGATGGGCATCTTAAATTTCGTTTTATCTGACCTAATTGGATTTCTTTGCGCCGGCAGAGCCGCCCCTCTTCATATTTTTTCTTAACAGTTCTCCATGCTGATTTGGGGCTCAAGGAGAACTGTTTGATATGCAGGGCCACTTACCTCCAGTGGGATAAACAGCCAAGACATAGGCAGAGCCCCCTGACAGGATGCTGCCAACCTTCAGTGATCCGTATGTAGATCCAAGCACAGATGCTCCAGAGCCCAGGGCAGTCTGGGCTAACAGGGTGAGCCCTAGAGAGAAAATGTTACAGTTTGCAAAGTGTCAGAAGCACATCCTCTATGAATTGCCTGCTGTGTGGTCTAGAGAAATCCCCAAGTGCATCTGCCTGGAGATAGAAAGGAAAAGAACACTACCTGCACAGAAGACTGTGTGTGCTTTCAGAAGTCCATGTCTCTAGGTTTTTCTAGGGACACAGGTGGAGAGCCATGCAAATGATAAAATTTGTCTGCAGAAACACACACACACACACACGCACACACATAAACACATGTTGACACCAAAACCCTGAAATTTGGGGTTGAAAGAGAAGATATCTGTGAGGAAAATAAATAAATAAAAGTGAAGAGGGGCCCACACAAACTGGAGAAAGGACTGAAGTATAGAACTTTGTTGAAATCAACACCCTGGCTTGTAGATTCAGAAGGTCAAACCGTTTGGAAAAGGAAAAAATGTGAATGTGTCTTCTGGTAAATGAAAGACACATGAGAACAGAATATAGCGCCCAGATCCAGACCCCAGGAACCAAGGTCTCTGAGCAGGACCTTATGAAGCATGTAGATCTGTGCTGTTAGGGAATCAATGCCCAGGTCTGGTCTCCTTCAGGGCTTTTTCAGAGATAAGGCCATGTGTGTGAGAGTGGGCAGCAAAGGGCAGGATGTTGTACTCTGCATCACTATCTCCTCACTCCCCATTCTTGAGCCTTCCTTGGTTACTTACCCTGGGAACCAGCAAGAATGGTGCCCGAGATTGCACCTCCAGCTTTGACCATAGCTGTTATCTTGCAGACAAGGGAAGCCACTAGTGTGCCTGTTCCAGACAATGCCATGGAGCCCAGTAGAGGTTCCAAACACAACCTGTTAATGGAATTGGAGTTTTGCTGAGGAGACTGGGGACCCAGTGGTGGATTCCCACCAGCCAACCTGGAAATCCCTGAGACTCCAGGGAGGATAGAGCACCCGGTCTGAGTTGGTGGTAACAGTGCAAGATCCTGCACCTGTTTAATAGACGGGGACTCAGGAACCATTTCAGCCACTGCAAGTGATTTGCTCAGGGCGAAAGGCTCCCTGGCAGACATGCGCGTCCAGCTGCTGGCAAACGGCAAGCTCTCACGATGTTGCTCTAACACTTGGAGCTCATCTCACCTACTCTCTAGCCACAGGGGCAGCTGAAGCCTTGGGTCCCTTCCTCCAAGGTAGGCACTCTTGATGGTGTTTTCATGAGAACAAAAGAAGGGTCAATGAGGGTACACCAAGGCTAGGGGCCCCAGGAAGGAGCAATCTGTCTCCCGTCCTTACCCAGTATAGATTTTCTGAGTATCCTGAAATGACACCACTGTTAAGTTGGGAGCATAGGCTCCAGCCCCTCACATCTATCCCAGCCCCCCAGGCCTGGTCTGGACTCCAAATCCCAGCAGGCCAGTTCCTGACCCCTCCCTGGGGGGGGGCAGGACCACTCCCCAGGGTATTTAAGTGATCTCCCAAAAGAGGAACACGTGGTCCCTTTCCGGTGGGCGCATTCCCATGGCTTCCCGGTTCCCCCCTTGGGTCCACCCAAGAGTGCAGAACTCCCATTAAACCTGGATATTTCTTAATTTGGCTTGTTGATTTGGCTTGATTGGGAATTTTGCATCGGCAGGGAGCTCGCGTTAAGAAATATTCCTAACAACCACCACCAAACAGACTGCACCCTTGCATCTATCCACCCCCCCCCATCTTGAACGTGTTTCTGTTAAATTCACTCCTTTTCAGAGTGGAAAATCCATCCTTGATTTAAGACATACCTAGAGATGCAAGGCTGCCAATTAAATAAGTTTCCTTTTTCTCTTTTCTTTCCAGTCCTGAAAAAAAAATCCACTCTTATTGAAGACACACCCAGTGGTCCAAGGCTGCTGATGAGATAGGTTTCGTTTTCCCTGTTCTCTCCAGTCCTGAAAAAAAAAATCCACTCTTGTTGAAGACACACCCAGTGATCCAAGGCAGCCAATGAGATAGGTTTCGTTTTCCCTGTTCTCTCCAGTCCTGAAAAAAAAAATCCACTCCTGTTGAAGACACACCCAGTGATCCAAGGCAGCCAATGAGATAGGTTTCATTTTCCCTGTTCTCTCCAGTCCTGAAAAAAATTCCACTCTGATTGTTGACACACCCAGTGATCCAAGGCAGCCAATGAGATTTTCCTTGCTCTCTCCAGGGCTTTCTTATTCCATAACTGAGGCCTTTTGAGTGTTACTGTGTTTACAATGTATTGCAACATATTACTTCTTTGCTAGGGCTGTTTTTACCCCAACCCAAGACAGTGTCCTGTAGGAACTGCAAGTAATAAAATTGATGTTATGAAGATTTATTAAATAATCTTGCTTAGGAAGTAGTATGTCACATTAAGTAGAATTTATCTAAAGGAGTGCTGCTTCCAATATGACTAGAAAGTTCAAGTTATATAAAGAGATTTGTTGTAGATTGTCATAAAGAAATGTTTGTAATATAGTGTAGAACCCTCACCCCTTATTCTCAAAAGGGTGAGAAGAAATTTCCTAGCAGAATGTTTTCCCAGGAAGATAGTGGCCTTCCCCTCTCCCACCCGGGAGATTCCGAGCACAAGAACACTCGGCTCAGCCCAGCCAGCCACCTGGTACAGGCTAATAAAGATGGCCTAACTCAGGAACAGTGGTCTTGCTCTAAGAACAAGGAAAAAGCTGACTTAGCAGGATGGGAGGGAGCAAAAGTCCTTGCATCTGTGCCAAAGCAGCTTCAATAAGCCTTTTTGTAATTATGCCTTTAAAAGCTTACCCCACAGAGGAGATACAACTCTTCTCTCTACCTCACTGTACCTGGGTCAGGAGACAGGGGTTCCAAACATGTTTGTATTATGCTGATTAAACCTTGCTTATTACAGTCTGGGCCTCTCTGGTGGTCTCTCTCTGGGGGTCGTAATCTGGGCACAACAATAGTTGAAGTTTCATGTTGTTGAGAAAGTTTCTGCTATTGTTCACTATGATTGACCCCCACACCCCCAATTAGGCCCCATTCCCATAGCAACAGGAGACAACCCTGACTCTCAATCAACCATTAGTTCCCTCCTCAGGGAGCATTGCAAGGTCACAACTGGTCTTTCATCAAGTCCCCTGACCTCATATCGGAAAAGGCTTAATTACTCAGGTGGGCCAGATGGACCTGTACCATAGCCCAGGAAAGGAAGTGCGAGCTTCTGGACTGTGGGCAGGGTTCAGAGGAAAACTCACAGCATTGCGAAGCTAAGACTTTTTGCTATCTGAGGGGGTTAGGGAAAAGAAAAAAAAGCACACACTTTCCTGATGATTTCACTCTTTATTTTCTCATGTTGAATTCTGCCAACTCTGTTTGTTCTTCACAGCTTACAAAGACCCACAAAATCTTTCAGGCATTATATCTGAAGGTCACATGCCACTTCTTAAGTAAATGATAAGAAACAGAGTCATAATAAATCCAGATCAACTGTCATAGGAAGGAGCACTTTCTCTCAGTCAAGTCCCTAGTTAGTAGGCTGCGAGCCTAACCGCAGAACGAGAAGTCTTTTCTTGTCTACAGAGGTAAACTCCTAAAGAGACTAGGCATAATAAGGAAATTGTGTGCTATATTCTGAACTACTAAGTGTTTGAACATTTTAAACATTTTGTGGTTAGTGGTCTTAAAAGCAGGACTTTCTCAGACTGGAGACTGTTTCCAAAGGGCGATTGTTGTCAGAGAGAGAGGCAAAGCTGCGTCAGTACTCCACTGAGAGGACCTTGCAGTATGAGCTGCAGGGCAAGGGGTGGGGCCTGGAGGGCAGATGAGTTCATGCAGCATTCTCCAAGTGACAGTAAAAATGTTTGAAATCTTACAATATATTTTCTGTCCTGCATGTAACCCTTGACCATAACAAAGGAAACTTGTAATGCTTGCTTGGGGCTATGAAGTTTATTTTTTGTAGCCCTGGCCCGTTAGAGAACCTGTTGGGGACCAGCCCCAACAAAAAAACAGTTCTTACCAGTGTAGAGGCGTGGGAAAAACAAAGATACAATTCACACAACAGTATCAAGAGGGAGTTTCAGGGATTATTCAGATCCTGAAATTACCCACTTTTATATTTTCCAAAAGCTTTTATACCAAAGGTAATCTGGGGGAGAAGGTAACAAAAAGCTTTATTAACATCCCCCAGTGTCCCTAGTACAGAAGAACCTAGAAGACATGGCCTGCTAAATCCACACACAATCTTCTGGGCAGCCAGTGCTCTTTTCCTTTCTGTCCCCAGGACAGACATACTCATGTGTTTCCCTTGACTCCACAGCACACGTTTCATGGGGATGGGCTTCTGATCCCTCCATGACATGTGTCCTTCTCCCACCAGGACTCAACCTGTTAACCCAGACTGCCCTGGGCTCTGGAGCATCTGTGCTTGGATCTGCTTTGGAAGCCCTGAAAGTTGGAAGCATCCTGTTGAGGTGCCCTGCCTGTGTCTTGGCTGTTTGCCCCACTGGAGGTAAGTGGCCCTGCATATCAGACAGTCCTCCTTGAGCCCCAATTCTGCATGGAGAACTATGATAAGCTACAGATTGCTTTCCTTTCTTCTTGTTAGAAATGCAGATGGTTAGGGAATCCACAGGAGCAGATAATATAAGATCAGTAGAATTTTAGTGCACACATTGAGGCCTCAATTGCTAGCCTATCACATTGATAAATTCCTTGAATTATTCTAGTGGCCTCAGATAACACTGTTGCCCTCATTATTTTGGAGAGGAGGGCTGACTCTATAGCCCAGGCTAGCTCAGGAGACACTGTGTATGTAGTCCAGGATGATTGCCCTTAAACCTGTGACAATTTTCCTGCCAGATTCCTGTGTGCTAGGATTATTGGCACAGCCACCATGCCTGTCAATATTATTCCTCACTGACGGGTGGGGACCATTGTTCCAAGGCCCTGGGTGGGAGGAATTGTAGGACTTTTCCTTCTGCCAGGGGCAGTAAATAGAAAGGAAATTCAAAGCTGTACAAACAGTAGGGATGTGGGGGTGACGGTAGCATGAGGCCAAGAGCTGGAGTTCTAAACACCTTCAAAAGGCTTGGCTAATTCTGTGGCCATCAGTTGAGCCCAGCATGCTGGCAACCAGACAGATAGCGCCCCTTTTTTGTGGGCGGGTCTTGCTGTCTCATGGGCCAGGTACAACAAGTTTCCAGGCAGCCTGGTAACCATCTCCCCTGGTGGACATTACAGTTGAACAGACAATGCCTTCCAAAAATATACTTGAGGTCCTGGGTCCGCATCCCTGCAGGTATCCCCTAAGGCCACTCATTCCTGCCTTGTACAAACCTAGCTTTCATTCCCCCACCTTTACCCCAAGGTTAATGGAGAGATGGTTAAACCTTCATAGTTACCTTTGACCTCATGGCCCTACCATCTTCAGAGTTTTTAATCCTGGCCCCTGTGCCTAGATGGGACCAGGATCCTGGAGCCTATGTTGGGAGCTGAGCTCATATGTACCTAAATAAGGCTCAGTACAGTAGCTCCATGCCTAGAGTAATGAATTCTGTTCAAAGGAATCTGGGAAAACTTCCTGGAGGAGGGAACAATGTCGTGGAGCCTTAGTTCATCCAAGCATGTTTCTCAAGTAATATTCAGATTAACATGTTTGCATCACAGGTGCTTGACCTGGATGCAATTAGACCCTACCATGAAGCACCTTTCTCTACCCTGAGAATTTCCTACCTTCTGTGGAATAAAGAGAGTGTCTGATAACTGACACTGGCAAACACTGACCCTGCTTCTAATTAACTAGTGGCCCTGTGGTGGAGGGAAGTGCTGTGGGAGCTCCTTCCACTCCTTCAGCCAGTAGCCTTTAAGATACCAGCCCACTTGGGCATGGTCTCTTTTGCTTTAAAAAGCAGCAGTAGCCCTGCGCTCTCTCTCTCTCTTTCTCTCTTGCTTCCAGCTCTGTTTCCATCTACTAGACTCTGTTCCTGGTCATGCAGAGGGATGTTGTCTAGGACAGTGATCTATAAGTTTTCCCCTTAAATAAATAACCCGTTTATTAATCATAATTCCAAACCAGTGTGGGATTGTTTTGTGACTTACATCCACACCTGGCACCCATGTGGATTTAAACTCCATGCCTCCTGGGCTCCACAAGCCGGGACAGTCTCTGCCTGCCTGGTTTGTTCTTTCCTGGGTGTTTTTTTTTTAAATATTTGTTTATTTATTATGTATACAATATTCTGTCTGTGTGTATGTCTGCAGGCCAGAAGAGGGCACCAGACCTCATTACAGATGGTTGTGAGCCACCATGTGGTTGCCAGGAATTGAACTCAGGACCTTTGGAAGAGCACGCACTGCTCTTACCCACTGAGCCATCTCTCCAGCCCTCCTGGGTGGTTTTTAAATCCCCATCACAGCTCAGTGCGAGTCAGAGCACAAGCAGTTGCTGAAAACTGCAACCCCTGGGGCGACTCTTTGTTGCATGGCGGCGTATGCAGCTTCCGGGTTGCTGTTCTCTGCCCCTGGATTCTAGGTTTCTGACTCCATGTATGGAATTGATTTAATTACATTTACTTTGTTGAGCAACTCATATTTCCCAGTCTTTAACAAATACCAAGGTGGACACTGAAACAGGACCCTGTTTCTGTCACCTTTGCATTGATTCTAGTCATGACTCGGCAACAGTGCCACCTGCTGGGTAACAGGTAATATGGCAGTTTTCATTTCCAATGCAACTTTTACTGCTTCCTTTACTAATACAATGGATTATATCCTGTCTCTGTCTCCCGAGTGCTGGGATTAAAGGCATGTGCCACCACTGTCTGGCACTGGGTTTAGATGTTGAGGTTTCAAAAGCATCATATGACTGCCTGCCTGCTATCATGTTCTGGACCATGATGGCAGTTAAGCCCTCCATCAATCAAGCCAGGAAACCAATTACAGTCCCAGTACTCTGTGCTCACTGAGAGAGGCTACCACATGGTTTCTAGTGATACCCACAGGAATAGTGTTCTTTTACTCTTTTCTCATGGAGCCAGGACAGGCATTTCCTTATCAGCCTGTATCCTCAGCTGGTTTTGGTTTTGTTTTGTCTGAACCTAACCTGCTTTGGGGCTGCAGAGAAAAGAGGAGATAACATCAGAATTCCTTCCCCATAGCAGGCAAACAGCAAGCAGGCAAATAATGGAAGAACAGAGCAAAATCTGAGATGTCCGAGTTCTCCAGAGCCAAGCTGCCTGCGCCTCCTCAGGGCAGACAAACCCATGTGGGTCCTCTCTCAGGGAAGAACAGACAGGGCTCAGTCCTTCCTGTAAGCTGGATGGGGTAGAGGGACAGTGGTGATCCTCTCACAGGATTTTCTTTTCCTTTCTAGCCAAGGCTGCTGTTGCTGTGCTTGGGGGAGGTAAGTATCTTCAGGGAAGGGGTACAAGTCCGCTCCCACCCTCCCTGTAAGCAGGGAACCAAGAAGCAGCCCATCTTGTCCCAGGTGGCGTTTCTGCAGGTAGTGGGGCAAAGCTGTAGATGGGAGGAAGGAAGTGTCTCCAAAGAAGGACCTGGGACTGGAGAGATGGCTCAGAGGTTAAGAACACTCACTGGCCTCTTCCAGAGGTCCTGAGTTCAATTTCCAGCACCCACATGGCAGTGTACAACTGCCTGAAAGTCTACCTCTCAATGAGCCAACACCCTCACACAGACATACATCAGGCAAAATACCAATGTACATAAAATAAAAATAATCATTAAAAAATTAAATAAAATACTTTTTTCTATAAGCTGCCTTGGTCATGTTATTTCATCACAGCAATAGAGCAGTAATTACGATAGTAACTTAGTCTTGAAAGAGAGAGAGAGAGAAAGAGAGAGGGAGAACTGAAACAAGGAGGTCTCAGGGTCCCACCCGATTTGTTAGTCTATGCTTGGTGGGAGCGATGAGGATTAAGACATAATTGATAGAAGCAGGAGGGCATCCACTGCATACTCTGATCCACCAAATTTATTTACCATATCCCTTATCTACCCCAATCCAAAAGGGGGGGGCAAAAGACTTCTTTACTATGATATAAAGAACATATAAATGTGATTACCTCCTCCCATCTCAAACATCAAGTAACCACAACCTAGAACACAATATCCTTTTGTCTAAGCAAAGCATTTTAAACCGCACCTTAGCTCAAAATATCCTGTCTTATAACCTTGATGGAGCAAGAACAGATCTGAACTCTGACCATGTCAATGTGGAAGAGATTCACTTCTGTGGGCCTCCACAAGGAGGCAGTGTAATACAGTCAGAGGCCACATCGTTAGCAGGCACCCATCACCCTCTGTGAGAATAGTCACCATGGGGCCGAGTGAATGTATTTAAACTCTTCTGAGCTCCTGTTTCCTTGAAAAAAAAAAAAGAGTTTGTCAAGCTCATTTAGAGATTTCCAGGGGACTATAGAACTAGAAAGGCAAAGAGTTGGAATGTACTAGACATGTTATGCCGGCACCATCAGCTTGGTGGCTCCTGACATGCTCACTGGAGACACAGCAGGGCTCTTGACGCCTCCTCCTGTCTCAGCAGTTGTGTCCCATGCATCTCCTGCATCCTGGGCAAGATGTGATCCTCTGTAAACACGTTCTTTGGGCTTTTTGCTTTGGGCATACTTTGCTCTTATCCCAGCATGAGACCAGGACAGATACTGAGGCACCAGCAGCACCTTTCTTGATGAAGGCCTTGCTACCTGTCAGAGCCAGCCCAGGACTCACTCTATCTTCAGTGACAAACATCAACTCTTTGCCTATGCTTTCTGGCTCTGACTCCTGACTCTCTGGTTCAGAGCCTGCCTCTTGCCAAACTTTCCACCTGTCTTTGGGCTTTTCCATGGAGGCCTTAGAGGGAAGAGGAAAAGACCTGGCCCAGTCTGCTCTGCTCATTCTCTCCTTCTCCAGACCCCAGCAGCCCTCATCCCATTTTGACCCAGTGTGTTGGGAGTCCCTTTTTACAAATCGACCTGACACAGTCCCTCTTCCCATAGCCATGACCGTAACTGCTGTGCCCCCCCACCATGCTGGGTGCTGTGGGCTTCACTGGGACAGGAATTGCTGCCTCCTCTCTAGCAGCTAAGATGATGTCCTTGTCAGCTATTGCTAATGGGGGTGGAGTTGCGGCTGGTAGCCTGGTGGCCACTCTGCAGTCAGTGGGCAAGTGTAGTGTGATGTTGCTTGTTTGTTCCCAGCTGCTCAGCCCCAAAATAATCACACAGAAACCATATTATTTGCAATACTTTTGGGCCAATAGCTTAAGCGTATTTCAGGCTAACTCATATCTTAAATTAACCCATCTCCATTAATCTGTGTATCACCACGAGGCTGTGGCTTACCGGGTAAAGTTCCGGCATCTGTCACTGGCAGGGCTACATGACTTCTCACAGACTCCACCTTCTTTCTCCCAGCATTTAGTTTAGTTTCCCTGCCTAGCTAAGTTCTGCCTTGCTTTAGGCCAAAGCAGTTTCTTTATTCATTAACCAATAAAAGCAACACAGAGACAGAAGGACCTTCCCCACCATTTCCCCTTTTCTGTTTAAATAAAAAAAAAGGTTTTAACTTTAACATAGTAAAAGTACATATAACAAAACAGGTATTAAACAAGATTACAGTTACAATATTTATATCTACTTTATCTTTTATCACAGCTAAGTTAACTATTCTTCAACTCCATCAAAGACTCCAGAAGTATATAATATTACGTAATTAAACAGGAAGTACATTGTAAGCAACTTCCAAAACTCGAGTGTAGTAGTAGCAAGCCACTTGTTCATCCCAGCCACCCAGAACCTAAATAATCACACAGAAACCATATTAATTAAATCACTGCTTGGCCCATTAACTCTATCTTCTTATTGGCTGACTCTTACATATTAATTTAATCCATTTCTATTAATCTATGTATCACCATGTGGCTGTGGCTTACCAGCTAAAGTTCTGCCATCTGTTTCTGGTGGGGCTACATGGCTTCTCTCTAACTCTGCCCTTCTTTCTCCCAGCATACAGCCTATCTTTCCCTGCCTAACTCTGTTCTTCCCTGCCATAGGCTCAAAGCAGTTCTTTATTCATTAACCAATAAAAGCAACACATAGACAGAAGGACCTCTGACACCATGCTAGAATTGACAGAGACATCTCACTACTTGGACAGTCACCCAAAGTTCTTCTGTAATGTTGTGGCATCCAGTCTTCAGCCTACAGGCCCATAGTATCCGGCAGACCTTTTCATGAAGTAGGAAATTTCAAAGACAATTCTGCCTATATTGGCAGTTTGTCAGTCACTTTTTTTCTGTGTCCTGCAGAATGTCTGCAGATTCTTTCATGTAGCAGGAACACCAAAGGTCCATCTCACCTTTAGACAAGTTCAGCAGTCTTTTCTCTGTGGGTCCTGCATGTCCGGTTCATACAGCATAGCGTCAAGCAGTCCAGGCAAGAGCAGTTTCTTGCTCAAATGGCTAACAAACTCCATAAGGAGCCTCTTTGATGCCCATCTTCCTTTTGAAGTAATTGGTGCTGCCAGGAGCAGATATGTCTCATTGTCATGAAAAGTACTAAGTTCTTAAACATTTTTTTTTTTTTTGCTTTTTCGAGACAGGGTTTCTCTGTGGCTTTGGAGCCTGTCCTGGAATTAGCTCTTGTAGACCAGGCTGGTCTCTAACTCACAGAGATCTGCCTGCCTCTGCCTCCCGAGTGCTGGGATTAAAGGTGTGTGCCACCACTGCCCAGCAGTTCTTAAACATTTTAAATGCCATATTCTGAAGGTCTCTGAAAGATTTGAAGAAACCTATCTAACTGAAATATATCTCTATATATCTAGAAAACCTAACCAATATGACTACAAACTTGACTGTCAATTAACCTATGTTTCTTAATTATACTTTACATTTTTAAATATGCTGCACAAACACAACACTTTAATCAAGGACAGAAATATATATATATATATATATATATATATATACAAATTGATCTTAAATACTTTAATCAAGAGCAGAAATATATATATATATATATATATATATATATATATATATATATATATATATATATATATATATAAATTGACCTTAAATTTGTATCAATAAGCTGGGTGGTAGTGGCACATGCAAGGATTGAAGGACGCTGCTAGAAAAGTTACCGATGTGTGTAGGTGAGAGAGGTAACACAAGAGTCCCAGGAATCACCCACTGGGTTCCCAAGTCACTTCTGTGACCCTCACCTGATGTCCACTCCCATAGACACAGAAAGACCAGAAATGCAGCCAGCAATAGAATTGGTTTTGTTGTGCAGTCAGCCCCATGTGCTAGAAAGAAACTTCTGAAGTTAGATAGGCCAAATTATTGACGATCACTTAAAGGGTTAAAAATAACTATGACTATGTGGGGGAATAGATTCACCTAAGCAATGGTGGCACCCCTCAGGGAGACCTATAGAAGAGATCCCAGGGGGAAGTTGTAGAAATCAGGAAAGGAAGAGGAGACAAGGGTATCCCTTCCTATGTAAATGGTTTCAAATAGGGGAGGCATCATAGCACAGGTATTGGGACCCTGGAAGAGGCAGGTGGCTTATCTGTCTAACAGACTTGATCCTGTTTCTGTCGGTTGGTCACTAGAGCTATGCTAATGAAAGAAGCTGGCAAACTGGCTTTGGGCCAGGACACATTCCCAACACTACACACTCGGTTTAGGCATTCTTGAGGGGGACCCTAGATAGGGATCCAACGCTGGAATGGTGCATTATCAAGCACTTCTCCTGGACCTGCTGCACATCTGTTTCTTTCTTTCGTTCTTAAAGGCGTGCACCACCACCTCCCGGCAGCCCCACACCTTTTTCTGTAAAACTTCAGCCATCAACCCAGCCAGCCTGTTGGCAGACAGCAATGCAACAGAGCCTCTCCTGGATTGCCTGCGGGTGACTGACTCAGTCCAACTCATGAGACCAGACCTAACAGATGCCTGTGCACAACCTTATCTCACTCTGTGTACTCCCCTCATAGACTTCTGCATGCCTTCCCATGTCCCATATTTCCAGATCTTTGCATGAGATCAGATCCCAACCTCTTGTATTCTATGAATGTGCCTGGTACCTGTCACCGCAGTGAACAGTGTCCTGTGTCATAATTGCTTTACACATACCAGACTCCTCCTGCCTCGAAGTCCTTTGTGTGTCAGTGTGAACCCTGTTCAATGCTGCATCATGCATCACAAGGGCAATGACTACCGATCTTGGGTGAGGGTGTGGTCAGGGTCCCAGGGCTTAAGGCAGGAATTTAAGCCTCCTTTTCAGTTTTATAGACATTTGGTGACCAGTTTTGATTCTATCTCCTTCCTGAGGCATCAGTGCATTAGCTTAGCCCACTGCATCCCTGTTAGCTCTCTGTCAGTCTTTCAGCAGTCCAGTGGGTTAGGTATGTACTGTTCATAGCCCTGGATATCCAGAACCTTGATTAGGAAGGATCAAAAGCTCTCTGGGGTCAATGTTCTTGGCTACCTCTCACCTTTGCCCCAGGATAGGAACCTGTTAGGCCAACCTTTAATGAGGAAAAAGTGAGGTTCATGAAGTCCCCAAAGTGCTCCCATGCCACACAACCTATCTTCACTATGACAGAGACCATGTAAAGCCTTCTACCTACTGACTGTACTGGCCAGTCTGTCACCTCCCTTTCATCTCTAGCCTGAGTCTGGCTTAGAAAACCTAAAGACTTGAAACTCCCAGTCCACAATTTCCTTCAAAGAGCCACCACAGGCAAAGATAGGGACACCAGTATAAGGCCTTTATTTTTTAATCTTTTTTTTTTTTGACAACATTGAGGGATTTAGAGGATCATCTTGGGATAGATACCCTGTCTCCTGGATAGTCCTTTATAGGCTTTGGGTTCAACTGGTAGAGGTGTCATCTCCTAAATTCAAAACAAGGCTCCAATAGCTGCCCCAACACCACCCAGGATCATGTTCGATGATGTAGAAAGTCCAAGGACCCCTGCGAAGGAGACAGTGCAGTGACAGTCAGTGGTCTGATGCTTAGAAATGCCCCACTATCTTTTTGTATGAACCTTAGGGCTCTGCTTTAAATAGACCAGAAGGAGAAGACAGATTTGGGTAAGCTGAGATACAGGAGAAAGAGCTCTCCAGAGAGGAATGTCCTCTCTACATTACAGTACAGAGGGGAACACACTGGAGAAGGACACCCAGTTAGGGAAGATTCAGAGCCCAGGCAGCAGGCATCTTGGACCAAGGCTCTTTACTACTTTGCCATCCAGCAGCCCTTACCCTGCACCACACCCCAATCTCACTCATAATGAACCAGATAGCAGGGCCAGAACGAGAAGACACAGGTAACAAAAGGTGAGAAAGGATGGAGAGGAAGGGAGATGCCATCCTTGGCTGGCTCTCCAGTCATCTTGCCTGGAGGGACACTTACCCACTGACTGCAGTGTGGCCACCAGGCTTCCGGCTGCAACTCCACCCCCATTAGCAATTGCAGCTGCTGACATCATCTTGGCTGCTATGGATGCTGCTGCTATTCCTGTCCCCGTGAAGCCTATGGCAGTCAGGGCTATAGGAGCAGCTGCCACAGCCACAGCTGTGGGGAGAGGAGCTGGGTGATGCGGGCTCAGGGGAAAGACCCCCTCAAGAATTCCTAGACTGTTTCTGGGGTCTTTCTATTCTGAGCAGCATGGTAAAGGGTCCCAAGGGAAAGAAGGATAGGGCAGGGAGCCAGGTGGAGGCCAAGAGGTCAGTGGAGGATCTGATAGAGCCGTGGTCTTGCCAAATTACGTATCCCTGGAGAAGTTGTCATCCTTCAGGGTGGGATTAGGTAAAATCAACTACTGCAGTTTTAAGAAGCTGTCCCTTCTCTCCCCAGTGAATTCTCCACTCGTTGCTTATCATATATGAGGCCTGAAGGAGAAGCTGGGCAGGGAACCTTAAGCTGGGCAGGGAATCTAAAACTCATCCCAGGCGTAAACACAGCTCTAGCCCTGGCTCTTCCCCCAGGCAGCTCCAGAATCCCGCAGAAGTTAGGAGCTGGAGTGGAACCTGCCGCAAAACACAAAGCCCCCACCCCCTCAGAGCAGCTGCAAGAAACATACCTCCTCCTATTGCAGCAGTGACAGCTTCTGCAAGAGAGACATGGGGTGGATAGGAAAGGTTAGAGTTGCTGATGTCAGTGAGTTCTTGGCAGGTTTGGGTAGGGAGCCCAGTTCCCAGCCCACGCCAGCACTTAGGGCTACTAACTCCGCATGGTGAGATGTCTTGTTAGCTGGTGAGTTTAGGAAGTGACTTATATCTGAAGAGAGAAGGACAGACCCTCGCTCCTGAACCAATAGAGGCATGGCCCGCCCCTTGCAATGAGTCAGCTCCCTGGTGTAGGTTGGAAAGCAATAGGGAAGTAGGCACCTGCTCCACTCATCTGCTTACCTCTGAGTAGATGGCTTCCCTTAGATTTGTTTCTATCCTGACTGATGTTTAACACACACACACACACACACACACACACACACACACAGAGAGAGAGAGAGAGAGAGAGAGAGAGAGAGAGAGAGAGAGAGCTATTTGCCACTAAATCAAAACTGAAATGAACAACACTCACATCCATACACAAACTTAGTGAGAAAAATGTGGGCACAAAGTTCACATCTCTCACCTGCAAGAGGATGAGAGTTTATTGTGGAGCTATGCTTGAGTATCCAGATAAGGCTACCCAAAATGTCATGTTCGCACACAGCAATGGTTCGATGATGTTTTTGCAGTAACAGAACGAAGAAAGCCATAAATCAAAGCATTTCAAAATACTTTTATTTGTATAAAATACATGTATTAGTGAAGACATGAAATGGGAGGGTCAGAGACAATGGGGGAGCCCCTGCCATAGGCCTCAGGTGCTAACTGATGGTGCTCCTTCCTTTGTGGTTGGTAGGAGCCAGGTGTTTGTCTATTACAAAGGATTTGCTTAATGGTCACAAAGATGTCAGGTTACGTAGAGATGGGAACAACAAATGGCTAGTATAAGAACTAAAGATGTCCCAAGAGAATTTTACTCTGGACTTGCAACATTTGAAATTCTCTGCAGTCATTAATCTTCTAAAGAGTTCATCAGGGGCTGCAGAGATGGTTCAGTAGTTAAGAGCATTGGTTGTTCTTCCAGAGGACCCAGGTTCAGTTCCCACAACCCACATAGCAGCTCACAACTGCCTGTAACTGCTTCCAGGGGCTCTGACACCCTCACAGACATGTGTGCAGGCAAAATACCAGTGCACATAAAAATATAAATAAATAAATAATTTAAAAAAGAGTTAATCAACTTTGCCAAGAGCTCAAAGTTCCAGCTTCTTTTCTAGAACTTTGATCCACAAAATTGTATCTAATTTCATCAGTGTCCTGCAGAGGGAACTCTTTGCACATCTCTGTGGAATTTCCTTTCATCTCTGTCCCTCCTAATATATGCCAACCCATTCTGACTACACTGTGCCTGCTGCTTTACAAATGGCTCCTTCTATTGAACTAGCTGTTTAGATCTGTGTGGGCTATTTTCTGGGGATCAAGTTATTCAAGATATAATTTAGAAAAGATATCACACTTTTAGTACAAGCTTCTATAACTTTGGATGAAATTTAGTTACTTATGCAAATACCGACTCAGATTTAGAAACCTCCATCATTTCTCTTATCCCCTAAATTGTCTCATCTTTCCTTTTAAACATTCCCTCCCACTCGACCACTGATATCCACTCAGTCTCCACACACTTGCCCTTCCAGAATGCCTGTGTTAACACCTGAAATTCTGCTATGTGGACCTGTGCTGGCTTGCTGTCCCAGCCTCTCCTTTAAGGGTGTTAATTCTAATCCTGGCTTTTGTAAATCACCTAAGATGAAATGCTGACATTGTAGTGCACCGGTATTTCCTGGTCATATATTCCTATAGGAGAATCTGCATCTCAGCACCCTTGTTCTCCAGAAACAGGGCAGATTTTTGGCTTAGTCGGGATTCCTATTGCTGAGATGAAACACATGACCAAAAGCAACTTGGAGAGGAAAGGGTTTACCTGCCTTATATTTCCCCATCACTGTTTATCATCAAAGGAAGTCAGGACAGGAACTCAAACAGGGCATGAACTTTAAGGCAGGAGATGATGCAGAGGCCACAGAGGGGTGCTGCTTACTGGCTTGCTTTTTCAATGTAGACCTGCAGTAGAATGATCACTAACAACCATGCAACAGAACCAATATTAGGCTGTCTTGAAATCTCCTCTGCCAATGAGATTTGTTCAATACTCTTTGGTTTTGGCCTCAGGAATACCCTTATGACAAGAGGGGAATGCAGTTACATTCTGCCAAAATAGCACACAGATCTAGCCTAATTCTTAATATTTCCCCCTATGAGACCTCTTGAGCTCTCTCTCCTTAATCCACATTGCTCTCAGAACTCCTGTCTTCCAAGCACCTCCTTGAATAGCCCATTGGCCCCATTTAAATCATTAAATGTTTCGGGCTGCAACATTGTTGCTGGCGACCACACGCAGAGGTGGCCGCCGTTCCGTGCTCCAAAACAAGTGCTTTGCCCATGCGCCTCTCCGGAACAGGCGATGTCAGATCTAGCCTATCCCTGATGACCTGTCAATCTGGCGCCATGAGCTGACCAATTGCTGAGTTACACCTCAGAGGCAAGAGAATTTTACTATATAAGCTCGCTGATCTTGGTGAGCTGGGTCTCCTGTCCTCAGCTGTAAGAAAGCGCCTTAATAAAGTGTGATCGAGAAGAATCCTGGTGTCTGCGTCCTTTCTGCTGGCGGACAGGGCGCGACAACGTGGTGCTGAAACCCGGGAACCTACCATCTAGGCATCAAACAGGGACCCTTGCGTGAGCAAGAGGATTCAGAACTCGGTTGCGTGAAGGCGGCGGTACCGGTTCCTGAATAAACTGCAGAAAGAAGAGTTCGGTGTTGCGTCTTCCTTGCTGGTCGAGGCAGCTCGCGACAATTAAAGACCTTTCCTAGTCCAAAGTACCAAAGTTTTCCACATTCCTTCCTAGACAGCATGATCAGGCCTGTCATAGCAATAGCCTGCTTTCTGGCACCAGCTTCTTTATTAGTTACTTTTCTATTGCTGTGAAGAAACACCATTACCGAGGCAATTTGTAGAAGAGAGTTTATTGGGATTATAGTTTCAGAGACAAGTCCATGACTATCATGACTGGGAGCATAACAGGCAGCCAGACAAGTATGTGGGCAGGCATGCAGGCAGTTAATACATGTAAGCATTCAGGAAGGTATGCAGGAAAGCGTGCAGGAAGGCAGGTATCCAGGCAGATATGCAGGCAGGCATGGCACTAGAGCAGCAGCTGAGAGCTTACGTCTGATTCACAAGCAGGAGGCAGAGAAAGATAAATAACTTGGCTAGCCATGGGCTTTTGAAACTTCAAAGCCTACCCCTGTGACATGACCTCCTCCAACAAGACCACACCTCCTAATCCTTCCCAAACAGTTCCACCATCTGGGAACCAAACACTTAAATAGATCAGGAACTCAAGGAGATCCACCTACCTTTGCCTCCAGAGTGCTGGGATTAAAGGCATGTGCCACCACTGCCTGGCTGTTATTCTTCTCTAATGTGTATGAATATGTTTTTGTATGTGCTCAAGGAAATGAGACAGGTGTCAGCTTCCTGAAGCTGGAGTTCTAGGCAGCTGTGAGCTGTCTGATGTGGGAATTGAAGTAATATCTTCTGCAAGAAGGGCCCTAACATGTGCTCTTAACCACGGAGCCTTTTCTCCAGCCCATCTTTTCTTTTTCTTGTACCTGTTTTCTACTGACATGATTTTCACTGGGGGCCTGAGAGATGGTTAGTGTATAGCAGCACTTGTTTATCTAGAGACACTGAGCTGGGCTCCCAGCACCCATGGTAGGAAGTTCACAACTGCCTATAACTCCTGCTGCAGGGGATCTAACAATCACTTTTGTCCTCCAACCATTGGCACACATGTGGGACATACACACATGCACATGGAAATAAAGATTTTAAAACTCAAATATTTCTGTACATTAATGACCTTAATCCATTCACATGTGTGCTACAAATTTATTTTCCAGTCGTCATTGTGTAATGGATTAAGTAAAATTGCTGTGGATCCCCAAGTGGCTGCAGTGGCAGAAACACTACAGGTCCTCAAGAGGCAGCAGTGGCCAGCAGGTACTGAGAACAGTCAGTCCCAGGCAGGGATGGCACAGTTCCCCAAGTTGCTGCAGTGGGCCAAGAGGGGCAGTGAGTCCCACAGCAGGGAGCCATGTGGTGGGTGAGAGACCTTGATGGGGCAGCCAGTCCCATGAGGAGAGACAGACAGATGGGCACACCACGAGACCATGCCATAGGTCTCTGAAGGTGGCTGGTCCCCGGTGGCGAGCCATGCGGCAGGTGAGAGACAGAGACATGGATAGGCATGCCATGCAGACTGAGGTTGGATATTTATTTAGTGTGTTATGGAGGGAAAGGGAAAAAGGGAGAAGAGCAGAGAGGCAGAGAGAGAGAGAGGGAAGAGAGAGAGAAGAGAGAGAGAGGGAAGGAGAGATGGGAGCTATCTCTTTGAGAGGGAGACGGACAAAGGGGAAGGACTCAGGCTGGAAACTGAAGATCAGCTTGCCTCAGTGTATGGGGCAGTGGGGGAAGAGGGAGTGGGTGTGGCTTGTCTCTTAAAGGGACAGAGTAGACCATTACACATTGCCTGTTTTTGTTATGGTGATTTTGTTTTTGTTTTGGGTTACTATGTAGCCCAGGCTAACCTAAAACTTGAGCTCATCCTATATCAACCTTGTGTGTGCTGAGATTATAAGTGTGTGTGCTGAGATTACAGGTGTGTGCCACAAACAATGCCCAACCTAGGCTATTTTTGTTGTTATGTTGGTGTTTGGTTGTTTTTTTTTTTTTTTTTGCCCAGAAAAGTTTACAATACCCATGCAAAATGACCAAGATTTTACTTTTGTTTTTAATTTTTTTTTTTTTTTTAAAAAAGCCCCGTTGGAGACCAGCTTACCAGGGTAAGGGCATGGGGATTAGAAGAATAAGTAAAGAGAATGAAGATGCAAGTGAAAATAACAAACAGAAGCAATAGTAACAGGAGGGCGACTCAGCAAATGTTGAATTCTGAGTTCTGAGTACTGAGTCCCTGAGTCCGCCTGTGTTTAATTTTTTATACACTTTTATATCCCAATACTAAAGGGGAAAAGAAGGTAAAAGACTGCTTTAATGTGTTACAAAGGACAATCAGAATAGTTACATACTTCAGTACTTTGAGACATCAAGCCATTAATTCACGAGAAAATCCTTCTGTTATTTAGGCAGGGAACCCACCCTAGACCAAGCATCCTAAAGGCAGCTACTCCCTAGGTCAAACCTCTTAATTCAAAATAAGGAGCAGAAGTATGCTTGAATTTCTGACCTTTGGTCAGGGTGGAGTGGATCTATCTCCATGGGCCATCTTAATGTCCAAAATACCAAGTAACTACACCCTAGGTCAGACTGTGTGGCTATAGTTATTGTCAACAACTTTGAGCAACCTAAAACTCTCTGAGTTTCAGACAAGGTGGAATAGGCACACATTTTTGGGCCTCTACACGGCTCCTGCTAGCTATAAGATACAGCATCACTTGTATTTCCTTTACAGTCTTCCAAGAGGCACTCTTAAACATTAACTTAGTCACCTGACATTTAGTTTGGTAATATAGAATGTTTTACATAGATATTTATGTCTTAGACTATTGTTCCAACACCATTTATTAAATATTTATTTTATTGTTGATTTTATGTTCCATTTTTCTGCTCAAAACTCATGTACTGGTCTGTGTGTGTGTGTGTGTGTGTGT